>BHFT01000566.1:0-69844 GCA_004320025.1 Laticauda laticaudata | reverse complement strand
AGCGTTTCCTTGATTGCTATTATTGTACCCTATGTGACTTCATTTAAGTGCTGCTGTGTACCTTATGATTCTCTAAAGGATTGTATCATTTTTCCTTTTATGATACCGTATACTGAGAGTATTTGCACCAAGACAAATTCCTTGTGTGTCCAACCACACTTGGCCAATAAAGAATTCTATTCTAAATTGGGTCCCAAATAAAAATACACAATTTTTTTCTTGTTTCACACTTTCTTGAATAGGGTGGAAGTGGTCGTGCAGTTTTGGGGATCTTTCTATAGTTTACTGTTCCAGTTTAGAATATTAAGACCTGTAGTATTATTTCATTTCTTTGCCTTTAAAAACAACTAACAAATCTGTTTTAGGATAGGTAAGGGTTAGAATTTCTTTGAGAGATTTCTTTGATATGTAACTCCAGCATGTTAACAGCATGTCAGGTACAGATCTTATTCCATAAGTTGCCCATAAGTTTTGATTTGTCTTAAATTTTATCGGTTATATAAATTTTTTCAGTTATTTTAAATTATTATTAATAACTTTTAATATTCTGATGGCTTATTGCAGTTTTTATATGGGGCTTTATTTTTACTATTTAAAGATCTAGATCCAGAAGACATTCTCATAGGCGATACACTCGCTCTAGATCCCATTCTCACAGGCGGCGATCACGAAGTAAATCATACACCCCAGAATATCGGCGTCGAAGGAGCCGAAGCCACTCTCCTATGTCTAACCGAAGAAGGCACACTGGCAGCAGAGTATGTAGTGTAAGCTTGTAGGAATATTATGATTTTTTTTTAATCAATTTATGTCAGCTGGCTACAATAAAGTTTCTACAGTCAAGAAAAAAGGCTAAATGTTTACATTTTCTGCTCTATAAGAAAGCCAAAGGGTTTAAAAGGGGGGGCCCCCCCAAGTTACAGGCCGACCACTGCACTATGGATGCAAAAGAGGATGTAAAAACGTTAAAAAAAGCTTGCATCCGTTGGAAAACGCTATGCATCCATTGTGTGCTCATTGCATACGTGTTTCATACGCTCTATCCGTCGAGTATCTGTCCCACTGCCGATTTTCATCCGTCACAAGAAGTTTTGAGCTGCACAAAACTTTTGTGAACGGATGAACTTTCCGCCGTGTACGATGTAATTCCTGACATACAACAACAAACGTTCTATGTCTGTTATCCATAAACGTCCGCTGTATCCTCTCCGCATCCTCTGGGCATCCTCGCAACTCACATCCGCTGCAGCTGAAAAACGGAAGGAAAAGGTACATGGAACGTCTATACATCATTAGTAGCACGAAATACGAAAGGATGTGCAGGGAATGGTTGCATGCGATATATCTCGCGTGGCATCCCCTTTCTTTCCTTCTAGGTGTTTTACGTGATGCATCCGCTTCATCCGCTATGCGTCCGCTTCGCAATTATCACCCCCGTAATCCCTTCGGAGGTGTCATCCGCTTCCATCCGCTTTCATCCACTAGGCTTCTGATGAACATCGGTTTTAACATCCCCGCTACAACTACCCAGCCATCCGTTCTTTTCCGTTCTGTTATTGCAAATTTCGCCACTGTTTGCGGATGACAACGGATGGAGCCACCCCCGAAATTTTGCTCGTCCACTGTGTCCTTTATGCATACATTTTGCGTTCGTCGGCCAGTGGGACCGGGCCTTAAGATTCATCTTAGTTACCAGAAGTTCTCCCCAAAAAATAAATGTGTCTTTTCTAAGTTAAACTTGTTCTTTAGTCCTCTTGTTTGCAATAAAGTATGGATTAGTGGTAGCTGGGTGGAAAGAATTAAGAAATCAAAGCAACTTGCTTCTGAAGTTTCTGCTGAAAAATTATACTAATATTTCTCTTGAGAATTGGATTGGCCATGGAGAATACAAGTATAAAGCCTTTCTTTATGAGAAGATATTTAAATACCATAATTTAAATTACAGGATAACTTGTTTAAAAGCAGAACTTCATGATACATGATGATTGATACATATCTTGCTCCACAGTAGATTCCTTTTGTGTGCCTCTAATAATTTTAATGAAAACATCTCTTTAAAGATATTTGATGCATTAAACAGAATATTTCTGTTTCTTTTATATGCTACTTAGTATGCAGCTTCTTGAAATATTTTACTACCACTATTTCTGGGGCTGAACTACAGCCACCCTCAGTTGACAGCCATTTGTTTAGTGACTGAAGTCATTAACAGTGACACTCGAAAAAGTGATTTATGACCATTTGTCACATAACCATTGCAGCATCCTTGTGCTTATGTGATCAAAATTTAGATGTTTGGCTAGCATGTATTTATGACAGTTGCAATGATCCTGGTGTCATGTGATCACCTGCAATCTCTGACAAATAAAGTCAATGGGAAAATCTGATTCACTTAACAGTTGTGTTACTAACTCAACAACTACAATGATTAACAACAGTAGCAAGAAAAGTCATAAAATGGGACAAAACTCACTTAACTGTTTTGCTTAGCAGTGGAACTTTTGGGTTCAATTGTGGTCATGTCAAGGACTGCCTGTAACTGGTTTAACTGTCAATAAGAAGATACTAAATATTTTAATTTGGTACATTTTAGGCTAATCCAGATCCTAATACGTGTCTTGGAGTGTTTGGCCTCAGCTTATATACTACTGAGAGAGATCTTCGAGAAGTCTTTTCCCGTTATGGGCCATTGAGTGGAGTCAACGTGGTATATGATCAACGAACTGGGCGATCAAGAGGATTTGCATTTGTTTACTTTGAAAGAATAGACGATTCTAAAGAGGTAAAAAAAAATCTGAAATTAGCAGGGTTGGTTTTTTGTTTTTTTGCAAAGGTTGTCTTTGAAACTACCTGATAAATAATGAGATAATTTCTGTAATCACATATATAATGAAATAAATGGCTTCTTTTGATGACGTGCTTGGGATAAAAGTAGGCTTTGATTTTGATGTTGACATTCTGACCAATATGTACCGATATTGACCAGTGCATCTTATTAGCAAGAAATATTCTATGTAGCGCAAATTCATAACTTTGCATCTTTTCTTTATAAAAGTGTAATTTGAAAGTCTTGAATAATTGGTAACATGATGTGCAGTGCAGACCAATATCTCTGGGAATTTCTCAGAAACAAATTATGAACAGTATGAATTAAATAACAAAAATACAATAGTCCCTGACTTACAACAGTTAATTTAGTTCAAAATTACAACAGTGCTGAAAAAAGTGACATGACAATTTTTAATAGTTACGACTGTTGCAGTATCCGCATGGTTACATAATTTACATTTGGATGCTTGACAACTAGTTCATATTTATGATGGTTGCAGTGTCCCATGGTCATGTGATCATTTGTGACCTCTGACCAGCAAAGTCAGTAGTGAAGCCAGACTTACTTAACAATCGTGTCACTAATTTAACAACTGCAATGATTCACTTAACAAATATGGCAAAAGAAGTTGTAAAATGAGCAAAACTCGTTTTAACAAATTTATCTCAGCAACATAAATTCTAGCCTCAATTGTGGATCTAGCTCGACTACCTGCATATATTTGAGATTAAGAGAAATAGATCTGACCAAGTATCTGATTCTGTGAATGAAAAGTAAAGATATAGGTTAGTTATGAGTGAAGGGCCTTATACGTATATTTGAAATCAATAACAGGTGTCATTGATGTAGGTATGTCTTAAAATTAGAAATCCATAGGTTAATGCTAAGGGGAAACTAGATATGAGTGTTAGGAAAATTATAGAACACTTTCATGGTTTTCTCTGAGCTTGGTTGGGGCTGATAGGGTATGTTAATGTATTTAAGCAGGGAGTACTAATGCAATTTTATTTTATTTAGCATATGGCACGTGTTAGCCAGAGATCACCGAGGTGGTTGATTGCTTCTCTGAAAGAAATTTTTTAGGGCGGTGTTATCTATACCTGCAGGATGCCTGAATGCCTTGTAGGCGTTTGGGGGAGGCTCCTTTCTTGTTCCTGCGCGGTTTATTTACTTATGGGAATCGAACCACCAAGCTGCCAACCTCAGTGGTGCACAAAGCCAGTGTCTTACCCACATGAGCCACTGCGGCGCCCACTAATGCAATATCAGAACAAAATACATATTTTGCACAAAACCATATTGTGCCTCGTGTAGTTTTATCTTGGCGCAATGTTAACCTATTATTTATTATTTATAGGTGAAAAATTAAAGGTATGTGTGAACTTGGCCTGTTTGTAATATTAAAAAATGTTATAGCTATTAAATAGCTATAACCGTTAACTCAGGGTATAAATCCATAGCTCAGCAACTTCATTTTAAACCAAATATTTCATACTACTAATCCAATTAGGTAGCAACATCCAGCTAATCCTTGTTGATCTCAAACAGTTAAGCAGACTTAGTAATTTGCATGGAATTACCAGAAAAGTCAGAGCGATGGGGAGGCTTAAAAAAGAAGCAAGCAATAACAAGTTCAATAACAAATTGGTTTTTTATTATGAGGAAATTACATAAATGTTAATCAACCAGGAGCTGAATTCATCTAGAAAAAGTATGTTTATTATTGCTAAGTTCTTTTGGAAAAATTAGGAAGAAATTACATGCATATACGATCTTGCTCATAAAATTATCTTTAACTTTTAGTTAAAATCTACAAAAAAATTATAAAAAGTATGATTAAAATCTAACGCTAGTTGGATAACTTTTGAAAAAAGAAATATATGGTAAACCTATCAATTGATTAGACATAATTTATTCTCCATGAAATTTTAAAAGATTCAGTTATTCAATTGAGACAGTTTGATTCCTGCCTTTAATATTCTGCTTTATCTTTCCATTGACACTATAGTGCATGAGTTAAATCCTTAGAGCTAAGAATTACGTATCTTATGTATGTTTGAGGTTGCTTTTAGATTGAAGTAAAAGCAGTTGAAGTTTTGCATATCATAAATAAATGTCCAGAGTTTTTGGTGCATCACTTTCACAATTCTGATTTTTGTGATATGTGTTTTTATAAATAATATTCATTTTACTATAATTTGAATTTTAGTAACATTTCTGTGGGGGAAAGATTCATACAATACAAACAGAAATCAAAATAAACTTACTTGAATGAAAAAAATTATATTTGTCGAGTTGATACCAAAATTGGAATTAACATTGATAGATTATTTTTTTCCATTCTTAGTATTCTAAGCTATCAAAATAAAAGAATAACTTTAAACGTGTTATGCAGACATCAATGTATTGAAACAATACAATGTATGCTTTATTATGTGTTATGACATAATAAAATGGAAACAATTATTTCTGTGGAATTATAAAAACACTAGGTGGCAGTATAGTCTACAATTAATGTGATTTTAAAAACATTAAATCAGGATATATTGAATATTCAGTTTCCCTGTTACTTTGTTTCAAGCTATAAATAATACAGAATTAGCTTCTTCTGTCAATTTAATCCTAAATTCTCCATTATCATTGTACAATAGGGCATTTCTGTCTTATGCAAGGATACTCTGAGTAAACATTCTGATGATATCTGTTATGATATAGAAGCAGTAATTCTCCATGGAATGACATTAATTTTCTAACAAAATATTTGATGGCAAGCATGCATTTTCCTCATTAATGTAAATTATCAATTTTTAAATGTATTAATATAAACATACTTTTTGATTCTTAAGCTAAATGCATCATTGAGAATATTTTGAAAAATAATTTAGTCACTTGATATAAAGCAGCAGTAACAGCATATTTCAACATCTGTGATTGGAATGGAGCCTAATGTAAAACAGCCTCATGTATATTAAGCACATTTTAAAAGATATTTTTATTGTTACAATAGTAAAATGCACAGGAAAAAGTTTTATGTTAAATAGTGAAAATAGATATCCATAAAATAAAACAAAAGAAGCAAAATGGGAAAACATTCCAGAGACACATTCTTGTCATGTTTTAAAAAAGACTAAATTTGACTTATTACGCAGTATGGAATATATAGGGGAGCCATCTTAAATTTAATTAGCTTTCCATTAAGTATATATAATACAAATTGTCATTCCTACATATTATCCTTTTTTAATTTTTTAATCTGATGTAGGCAAAGCTTCTCTTTTCCAATGCTGTGCCAAATTTGTTCTTGCAATTGTCATATATTTTAGTAAATTGTGATCTTTTTCATTTACACCCAATAAAAATATTTGTGCATTCAGTTCAGATTTTATTTTTAGGATTTTTCTGACCTTTTTATTTCTTTCTACCACATTTGAGGGTTTTTTTTTAACATAACCACCACAATGCAGCATGTTTAAAAAGATACTAATTGAAAAGTCACATAAATGGAAAGTCTGTTCTGCAAAAGAATAAGAGAGGGTTAAAGGATCTATGAAGAAAGTAAAGACAATATATAAGAGAAACATGAAAGCAGAAGTTGTAAATGAGGTGTTTTTAAGTTATATATTTAGTTTTGTATTTGTAGGATTAAATTTTTGTCTGTGTTTTTATGTTTATTTTATATGTAGAATTTTAATAATATTTATATAGATCAAAAGATAACCGGGATCTCTTCTAGAAGAGTTATCATTGAAATCTCAATTATACCCAGTTCTTCGAGAACAGGGTTGTCAAACTGGATTTCTTTGAGGGCCGGATCAGAATTATACTTCTCCATGGGCCAGGCCGTGAGCGGAGGAAGACAGGACGGATGTTTCCTGCAACAACCTGCTGGTCAAAACAAATGGAAGTTAATTTGTATATTACTAGATACAGATATAAGAGGGTTATATATTTTTAAATCTTTCTTGTAGGCAATGGAACATGCAAATGGAATGGAATTGGATGGTAGAAGAATCAGAGTAGATTACTCTATCACAAAGAGAGCACACACACCCACCCCAGGCATCTATATGGGCAGACCAACTCAGTAAGATATTTTTATTTCAATATTGTCTTAATCCTATTACTTTGAGAAATGCATTTGCCATGGGACTTTAAGTGAAATGTTCAGTTCCTTTACACATGTTCTAATCTAATGACTGCTTTATTTCACTCTTATTGTTTCCACAAATATATTCTATGGCTGGCATTTTAAGTGAGATCTTGGAGCCCAGTGAATATGAGTAAACATACACAAACTTGCTTATTCAAACTAAAAACAATCCGTCTCACTAGAGTGTTCCATCAGTAGGTTTCACAAGATTGGCTTCCAATACAACATGACAAATAATTCCAATATTATTCTGTAGACATAGAAAACCAATGGAACTCCAAATAAGCCCATATGTTCCCTTTCATGTTTTGGTCCTGGAGCTCCAGAAATAGGTGCAATTGTCATCTGTACTGAGTATTTCCTTAAGAATAAATAACTATTTTACAATTTCCACAAGATTCAATGGAAACAATAGTGGTACATATTTTTGCAGCTTTTCTTGAGAAGTAGCTCAGAACCTAATTCAATTAAGAAGCTTTCAATTCAGGACAGACCATGGACAGTATTGCTTCCTAATGATTGGCTTCAGCTTTCTTAATACACATGTACAAGGCCTACCTACCAAGTAAACAACATACCATATTTTTTGTTTATAGCATCCTGGAATTGAACATTAAATCATGTCATGAACAGTTTTCTATTTGCCAACTGCCAGAAAATTACATTCCTCCTTTCCCTATATCCAACCAAGAGCTCCAAAGATTACTGTATTTGTTAATTGGCCCCAGTCTTACAACACTGGACAGTATAGCAATAGCACTTGGACTTATATACCACCCCATAGTGCTTTACAGCACTCTCTGTGCAGTTTAAAGTGTCATCAGCATATTGCCTCCAGCAATATTTTAATGACCTCAGAAGGATAGATGGCTGAGTCAATCTTCAACTGATTAGGATTGAATTCCAGGCTGTGGGCAGAATTAGCCTGCAATACTGTATTCTAACCATTGTGCCATCGGCTTCAGAATAACTCAATGAACAGAACTCAGTGAACAGAATAACTAAAATGAACAAAGTTAAAGAATTTAGAATAAAACCCAATTAACAATACTACAGAAATGTATACATACCGAGGAATGACCACATATTTAACGAGTTGAAAACTTGCTTTAAAAACTTCCTGAAGCATATTTATTCATTTCTTTCCCGAGCTTAGGATAAGACTTGAATACATTTTGTAAATGATTTTCAATCTGATGCCAGTTTGAATAATTGCTGAAATTAAGTCTACTATGAATCTTCAGTTCCTTCATTAGAAGTATTGTCTTTATCCTTTATACAAGATCTTATACAGATGTATAGCTTTCAGCATAACTTGTCTGAATTCTCTCTCTTAAAAAAAAAAATAGTAGTGGAGGCGGAGGTGGAGGAGGAGGAGGAGGGGGAGGAGGAGGAGGAGGAACTGGCCGTCGCCGTGATTCCTATTATGACAGAGGATACGACAGAGGATATGACAGATATGAAGAATATGATTATCGCTACAGGTAAGTATTAAAACATATGTGGAAGTTATGGGAAACTTAACCCAAGCAATAAATTCTGATATAGTAATGCTTAAAAGATTGTGAAGCTTTTTGAATGTTCAGTATTTCTGCATAAATATGACCTAAGACGTTATCTGTTCTCCATGCATCCTAAAATTACATAAAGAGAATCTAATTGTAAAGCGGGGGGGGGGGAATTATACCTCTTCATTTATTATTTCTATAATGGCTGTTTCCATTGAACAGCAATAACTGCATTTAAATGTAACTGCAATTAAACATTCCAGTGTTGATCAATCCTGCACATTAGGTTGAAAGAATTTTAGCTCATTCCTGCTTTCAGAATGCTTCAACTTCTAGTTAGCTCATTCCTGCTTTCAGAATGCTTCAACTTCTAGAGAGCAAATATGGTCTAATGGTTAAGGCAGGGGTCCCCAACCACTGGGCTCCGGACCAGTACCAGTTTGTGGATCATTTTGTACCGGGCTGCAAAGAATGAATAATTGTGATTAAAATATATATAAAGATATATTTGTAGTGAAGAAATAGTAAAGAAGCCCTTTACTATTGGGAAGAATTGATTTTGCCGGTCCTTGAAAAAGTGTTTCTGCGTGAAACTGGTCCCTGGTACAAAAAAGGTTGGGGACCACTGGGTTAAGGCACCAAGCCAGTAAGCAGGAAACTGAATTCAAGCCCCGTCTTAGCCATGAAAGCCACTTCGGTGACCTTAAGCCAGACACTCATTTTCTTTCCCAACTCACAGGGTTATTGTGGGGAAGGGACGCACAGAACATTTTTCCATAAGCCTTTCAGCTGGTGAGGGGAGAGGAAAAGAGAGAGATCAGAGAAATTATGTTGAAAATGTTCTGACCTAGGCTTCCCCAAAAAGCACGAAGCGGACCTTTTAACCCTGAAAAACCCCTTTTATTAAACGAAGGGGTCTTTCTTGCATTCACATTCAGCCAAAGGCCTGGCAAACAATCTTTCAAGGGTCTAATTAGGAATATAGACCTTATCTAGTCTGGAGAGCTGCTAAGTAAATATTTTCAAATGCAGTGCTGACAAGGAAAAGTTTGGCACAGAGTCTCGATGCACAGACAGCTCTTCACACTGCTGCAATGAACAGAACAAATTGTTTCCTGCAAAAGCCCAGTCCCCTTTTTCTCCTCTTTTAATCCCTATGGGAGGGGCCTTCACCGTTTTTCACCATTCACCTGTGGCCTTACTCCCACGTCAACAGTTAGCTGCCAAAAGAAAATAAATTGTTCTTTTCTTTTGGTAGCTCTACGCATGTGCAGGCTGGGAACCAGCTCCAGCTGCTCCCCCGCTTTGAAGGCAGCTGATAACTGCCAGCCTGCCTTGGCCCCATCTATGACTCGGAGCCCTTGTCCAAGCCTTCCTCAGCCTCCAGGACTGACTCATGTTCCTCCCCAACCTCCTCACTGTCTGATTCTGCTGCTAGTTTCACTAGCTGCCACCAGGCCACAACAGAAAGCTATAAATCTATGCAGAGGTCATTTCATAACATCTTGGAGGTGCATGCCATTTTGGAAGTAGCCCCAGTTCTCAAATTGCAAGAATTGCAGTCATTCCCAAAATGATGCTTATTTCAGGATGTCAAAAATCAGCCTCTGTATAGGATGGCCATTTGGCAGATCACCCGGTTCTGTTTCTCAGAAGTAATCTTTAAGATTATCTCTGGAAAGAATCTGCCAATCTACCATGTCACCTTTCTATCCCGAAGCCACTTGATACAGTCCTGGAAGTGATATCCATTTTGGGAGCAACAATTTTTGGATTGCAAGAATTGCAGCTGTGTAGTCTTGATCAATGAACCCTTCCTACAGAGGTTAACAATATTATTGAATTGCATCCATTTATACAGTTTGCCCGATAGTAGATCAGCAGTCCAAGTTATTGCTCATACATTACATGGTTTTTCATTTGTATTATGTTTTAAATAAATAGAAACAAATAATGTTTTAGCCATTTTATTGGCTGCTATTAGTATGATATAATGAATATTATTAAAATACTCAGGACACCATAATAAAAGCAATTAAATAAAATAGCTAGTGTGAAAACAGCATAATAAATATTTTATCAAATGACTATTTCATAAAAAATAATGAAACTTGTAATTTGGGTTGAGGGAAGGATGACCATCTTATTTTATACCCAACAGTTATATAAACTATTTTCCTTTGTTATCACTTTTAAAATCCAAACTGGAAATAGCATATGCATTTTCTAACAAGGAATATTTGTTTCTTCGTAGAAAACAAACAGTCAAGCATAGTCTGTTAATTATTGTTTAAAAAAAAAATAAGTGGGGCGTCTTCTATCATTGCATGCTCTTGTATATTTTTTTTTAGGAAAAAGATTCATAAGATGAGATGATCTTGTTTGTATCCTATGAAAAAGGCAAAATAAATAGGGAGTCCCATGCAGTTTTAAATTTTCCATAGATGCCTTGATTCTGCCTGATATTTAAAAAAGAAAAGAAAAAATATTGGCAAAGATTATTGAATTACAGTGTAAAGGCTTAATTAGAGTGTGACAAAATAGTTAGTACTATTTATTGTAATATTCTTTAATCAGTATAATTGAATCACTTTAAAATCATAGGAAAGATATGCAGTGTGAGAAATAAATAATAAAATGGAAATGGAAGAAAATTTGTTCGGGAAGAAAATATCCTAGGAAGTGCTTGGATGACAAATAGGGCAATTTGAAACTTCTACACAAAACTTCTGATCATTATGACCTGCATGTTTGGAAGTTATTTAAAAGTAGAACGTACATTTGTGCAAAGCAGTCTATAGCTGTTATATAAACCAATATAGGTAGGTCCCACTACTAACTGTTTTTGGGAATGGCAACTCTGTTTTTAATTGATTTTCAGTTCCCAAGTGAAAATACCACGTGACAATACTGGACTTAACAACTTCAGTTCCACTGCAATTGTTTAGCAGATCACATGACCACACCTTCCTGCTGCCTTCCCCATTGACCTTGCTTGTTAGAAGTTGACTGTAAAAGTCACAAATGGCATTCAGGTGACCACTGGCTGCATCAGCCACCGTAAATGTGCGCCGGTTGCAAAATGCTCAAATTGCAGTTATGTGATTGTGAGGACACTGCATATGAATGGTCACTGATAGAGGTAGTAAGTAAGTGAAATGGATTACCTGTGTATATGTAATCAACTTACAACCACAATTGACTAAAAAATTTGCATCATAGTTGTTAAAGAGGGTTTTGCTTCATTTTACTACCTTTACTACCTTTCTTCCCATAGTTTTTAAGTGAATTAATTGTAGTTCTTAAATGAGTAACATGATTATTAAGCAAATTCAGCTTTTCAATTGACTTTGCTTGTCAGAACGTGACAAAATTTGATCTCATGATCCAGGGCATTGTAACTGGCATAAAATACATGTCAATTACTAGGCATCCAAATTTTGATCACTTGATCTTGGGGACGCTGCAACAGTCATAAGTATGAAAAATGGCCATGTCACTTTTCTCAGTGCTGTTTTAACTTCAAATGGTCACTAAATGAATGATTATAAATCAAGGGTTATCTGTGTAACATTTATTTCTGTTTTTTCATATTTTCAACCCTACAAACAGTTTTTCAATTAATATCTTCAAACCTCATTTAGCGTATATTAATGTGAACTGCTAAAATGTATGAATATGGAAATGAGCCACTGTCAACAGAAATACTTTGCATTTTCTTTCAAAGGAGGCGATCACCTTCACCATATTATAGTCGTTACAGATCAAGATCAAGATCTCGTTCCTACAGTCCAAGTAAGCATAATTATATTAATTGTAAAATGCATAGCCTTAATATAGTGAGATATTTTAAGAACAGCACAGGAAATGCTAATACAATATACTCTCCTTTCAGAGATAACTAAATTAATATATGAGCTGGTTCATGAAGGTATGAATTTATAGTTACAGCATTTTGTTTTCTTTCTTTCAGGGCGTTATTAAGAAGAGAAGTTAGTTACAGAGCAAATACCATTTTTCAACAGCATGTTCCAATCCTAGCTTTTCCTGTTGGTTCCCTGCCATTGTCCTGTATCCAATTAAAATGTTCCTGGTTAAGATGTATTTTCTTTTGAAATACCCATTTTCATCTCTTGTTACTGTAATTATTCCAGGTGTAATTGTTGCAGTTTTATGTACTTTAAATATCTTTAAACAAAAATTAATGGGAATCTAAGAGTAGTAAAATATTTTGTAATTCATGCATTTGTTTTTTAAACAAGTGGATTTTTGTTGACTCTCATGGAGAAAGAACTGATACGTGCTAATGCTTGCATGTCATATTTTCAATAGAAAACTCTCATCTTTATGGTTTAAAAAAATCCTCTTGTCCGGTTTGTTTCATTTTAACATAATTTTGGTATGTAATCTGAAGCCAGAATTTTCCTGTATTTTCAGTTTAATAATTAAAACAATATTGGACTAGAATCCCTTGGAGGCGAGAAGAAAAACTTCTACCCAACACACTTTCTTTAATGGGCTTTTGTAAAATATTCCCAGTGCTGCTGACAGGAAAATAAAATTTGTTTTAAATACCAGGCTGACCCGCAAAGTATTCCTCCTATTTTTATTATCCCATAATCAGGATAAGCCTAACTGACTGAATAAGAAATATTTGATTTGTTCACACACCTCCATATGAAACAGAAATTAAGATGAGCAGGTTCTATTTAGTGGTAGTATCTGAAATTTTAATTATTTGACTTCTCAAAATAAATTTAAATTGTACAAATATGCAATGTTGGTATCATTTGTTAAGAATTTTTAGATTTAAAACTGGGAATAGATAATTCAAAGTAACAAGTAATTAGACATATTGATAAGCTGAAGGCAAACTGCTTGTGTCTATCTTTACATTCCAAGGAAAAATCACTTGAATACAACACTGAACTGAAAAACAATATAAGAATTAAAGCCCCCTGTCCCACTGCACTAACGGATGCAAAGAGGATGTAAAACGTTAAAAAAAGCTTGCCATCCGTTGGAAAACCCTATGCATCTGTTGTGTACTCATTGCATACGTGTTTCATACGCTCTATCCATGAAGCATCCGTCCACTGCGATTTCATCCGCGCAAGAAGTTTTGAGCTGCACGAAACTTTGTGAATGGATGAACTTTCCGCCGTGTATGATGTAAATCCGTGACATACAAGCAACAAACGTTCTATGTCCATTTATCATCTGTTAAACGTCCGCTGTATCCTCTGGGCATCCTCGCAACTCACATCCGCTGCAGTTGAAAACGGAAAGAGGGAGGAAACAAAAGGTACATGGAACGTCTACACAGCGTTAGTAGCATGGAAATAGAAAGGATGCACAGTGAACGGTTTGCATCCGATATACATCTGCTAGGCTTCCTATGAACATCCGTTTAACATCCCTGCTACATACTACCCACGTCCGTTCTTTTCCATTCTGTTTATGCAAATTTTCACCACTTTTTGGAGCAGATGGCAACGGATGGAGCCACCCCCGAAATTTTGCTCATCCGCTGTGTCCTTTATGCATACGTTTTGCGTCCGTTGGCCAGTGGGACCTAGCCTTAAGATCTTAAAATTCAGCCTGTGAATCCTTATTTTCTACATTATTAAAGGTTTAATGAAACATGCAAATATGTTACAAGGAAAAAAACAGAAAAAATGCAGGTCCCCAGCTGGCGAAAAAACCCTACCTTTCTGTAATTAAGAGATTTAAATGCAGTCAGTTGTTTTGTTTTTTCCCCTAATTTTTCATTTATTGAAAACTGCTATAGCTATAATGAAAGGACTGCCATACTGTAATGCTATAAACTTGCTGTTCAGTATTTACAATGGAAGAGAAGATAGAGTTGCACTCTGGAGTCCTTGCATTGTAGTACATTTCAGGAAAGGATAAGTTAATAGGTATAGATGATATAAGCATGAATATTAATAATTAGAAAATCTCAAGTTACTTCCCCACCCATCTACTGCTATATCCTCGAGAAAGAGTTATTGTCTTAATAAAAAGAAATAGTTGCATTGCCATAGCAGTTTTGATAACTGCATTCCTTCTATGTTTCTATCTTGCTAACATGCCCCCACTCCTCCAAGAACTTGTGTTCCTCATAGTTCTTCCCTTTTGGAGGGCAAATATGTGTCTGCCTTACTCTTCTGGAAACAATTACTGAAAAGACCTAATGCCAGCCAGAAGAATAGGCAATCTACAGCTACATTTTGAAACTCGCCTGTTCCAGGTAACAAGGTAAGCCAATTTTGCCGACAGTTCTGTAGCTCCTTTTGTCAGGTACCTTACATCTTGCACAGTGAGTTTTTACTTGTAAGGAACTGTCAGGTTAAAGCTATATAAAGCTGGAAATACCTCACAGCTATGGGTCATTTTGTATAACATAAAGCCAATGAATAGTATGAAGCCAATTTGCAGGACTGCTGTTCTCACCTATCCCTGCTTCTCATTTAGGAGAACTATAGTGTTTGAAGTATTTATATATTATAACTACACAAGCAGATTTTCTGATATCAAAGTAATTGGCTGGTGTACCAATTATGGTAATAGCAGTTGGGGAGCCCTTGAGGTCCTGTTTTTGGTGAATTCACTTGGGCTTGTATGGTTTTAGGCAACTGATATTGCATGTAATGGAGTTAAATGCCCAATTGTATAAGGTTCTGAGGCATAAGGAAAGGAAAGTATTGAATAATTTCTGTCAACAAATACCATGTCTTTGGTAAGTATAGGGGAGTTTGAACATAAGCTGTATTGCATGGCATTTTCAATTGCTGGTAGAAAAATTCATGTCTTAACAATCTAATGTGCACATTATGCTCTTGCAAATTTGCCCTTTGTTTTCCCTTTGTATAAACCTTGATGGATATAGGCTCAATATAGAAAATAATTGGCCTTAGTGATTGAGGCTGAGTGGTTTATGCCTTGAGAGCGCCTTAATGGAAGCCCTACAAAAACTGCTGTGCTAAAGCATATTTTTAACCCAGATTCTGTTACCCAGAATCTCTGTAGCATTCCTTTCTATGCTACCAAAAGAAAAAATAGATTTTGGGCTAAATTCAATGCTTTAGAAGAGTAGTTTTTGCAGAGCTTCCATAAGGCACCCTCAAGGCATAAACCACTCAATCACTAAGGCCAGTTCTCTTCTATATTGAGCCTATCTATATCCATCAAGGCTTATACAGCATTAAAACAAACTCCATATTTGCAAATTCCAGATGGAATTTGAAATAGGCTTAAGACGATTATTTAAAGTTGGACAGCCAGTTCAATGACTGTTGCATGCTACTTGGCAATTGTAAATACATCAAAGAACAGAAACCCAATTTTTAGCAACATTGCTTCTGCTGCAGAAAAGCAAAGGAAAGAAGATACTAGTAAAACAAGGTCATTATTCTAATAAACTGCCATGAGGACTACTGGCTTAAAATCCATTAAAACTGGTCTTCATGGCTGTCATAGTCAGAACTTTGCCTTATTTTCTTTTGTTTGCTCCCCGAGATATTGGAACATCTAGTAGGATTTGCTGCTGGGGTTTCTGGAATTGAAGCAGGCCTCAAATGACTTAAATGAACCTGTGAAGTTAGACCTTCAAACTATTGCTTTGCCTTCTCACGGAGTTATTTCTTTGATGCACTTTGTGAAACACCAAATTTCCTGCTTGCAGGAGGGTTATAGTTTGTTATAGCCCTCTCAGGTCACAATGTAGTCTGACTTGCCATTGGCACTGCTCCTATTGAAAAAAACACACAGCATATCAGTAATTTGAACATGGTCAAAATAAACATCTTGAATGGGAATTAACTCAAAGTCTAAAGGCATTGGTTGCCCATATACAATTCCATAGAGAGACATTAAACTTAAAAGTTGGACTTTTGATAGCCTGGAATACCATGGGAAGTATAGGATCATGGCAGCAAAATCCATCTATCATGGAAAGGGTACCATACATTAGGCATTTGGGAAAGATGTAATCTTATTCTTCCCTTAAAGTACTCTTTTTCTTAAAAAACAAACTTTATTGATTGTACAACTAAAATGTCAAACATGCACAACACAGAAAAAAGGAAAAAAAGAAAAAAAATATTAAAAACAAGCAGTTCTATTATCAACAGTCTATGGTTCTTTATTTGTTATCAATATTGGTGACATTTACAAATACATCTAATTGCAAATATATAATTACCACCTCTTTTACATTTTACAGTATTTACTATTTTTTTTTCTATTTTTGTTCTATGCAGTCATACCAGCATTTCCAGCTTATATAATATTCTGATATTACCGTATATACTCGCATATAAGCCGATCTCGCATATAAGCCGACCCTTAAAAAACTGCCCCAAAATGAGGAATTTTGCAAAAACTCGCATATAAGCCGACCCCCAAATCGACTTAGTGTGGCGACTTGCTCCAGCGACTTGCTGGAGCAGCGACTTAGCGTGGCAGCTTCGCGCGATGAAAGTCTTGGCTCTCATCACGCGAACTGCCCGACTTCGCGCGATGAGAGCCAAGACTCTCATCGCCTTTGCCGGGCAGCGGCTTGTACAGCCAATCAGCTGGGAGACTCGATGGGAGGCAGGGAAGCGGCGGGCAGCAGCTTCACCGGGCAGTGGCTTCGCGCGATGAGAGCCAAGTCTCTCATCGCCTTCGCCGGGCAGCGGCTTCACGTGATGAGAGCCAAGACTCCGTGCGAAGCCGCCATGCTAAGTCGCTGCTCCAGCAAATCAGATTTGTTCGCGTATAAGCCGACCCCCAAATTTGGGGAAAAAAAAAAGCGTTCTAAAGTCGGCTTATATGCTAGTATATACTGTAATATTCCCTTAAAGTACTCTTAATACTGCATAATTGCCAAACACCTCATCTGCCTTTATATGAATTTCTTTGTCCAAGTTTACTTAAACTTCTGGGCTGATTATTTTCTTCATTATCTTGGTCATATAGTAGTTATGCTACATGGACAGTGGTGCGGAATGCATATCCTGTCTTATGCTTTGCACTCTTTCTTCTCCCCCATATATTGTGATGAAACTGGTATCACAGTAAAATTTAAATATTTCATTGGAATTGGATATACCTTTTCAATTCTCCATTAGCTTTTTCTCTACTATTGTAAAAAAATAAGCTTAACATACCAGAATTTTTGTAAGTCATTAAGTATCAGGTTGAGCTTAAAGCTGAACCTTCTGGGGCATGTAAATATGTGTATTGAAAGCCCCCAAACCAAAAGCTAGTACTGTAGATAGAAAAAACTCACATAGGTGAAGAAAGAATGGACATTTACTAATGCACATGAAAAAAAAAATTTGGCCTTAAAGCTGAACCTTGTGGGGCATTCAGATATCTGTATTAACCACCCCACACCACCCCCAAATGTAAAAGCTAGTAGACAGTAAAAATTGTCACAATCTGAGAGAAAAGGATATTTGCCAACATCAACGTATAGAAAAAGAATCTCTCCAACTTATCAAAACAAACCAAAATAAATTGCAGTAGCAGCTTCTATCTTCATCCCATTTTATGTGCTTTTATGTTAACTGCCAAAAAGATTTCTTCTCAGGTTAGCTTTAAATAAGGAGTTTATAATCAGTCCAAACTCTGGAATGCAATTGGCAGTAAGTGAGGGTAGGGGAGTAGAAGCTATCCTGAAAAATATTTTATTTGTGTAGCAACTGTCTTTGTGCTGGAAGAAGTTGAAAGCTCAGTTATCTCAGTTGTCTCTTGAGTAGTCTGACATTTTCCATAATACTCCCAATAAAATGGGAGAAAATAAGTTTCTCCCAATAAAAAAATAGAGCACGCTCTGTATTTTTACATGCTCAGAAGTTATCAGTAGAGGACGATGGATCAACATTGAATTACTATTCACAAACCATCTTCTCTTGACTTTTAGGAGCCAAAAATAAAAATCTTTTAAATCAAGATCTGTAAGACAACAAAAGCCAGTAGTCCATGTTTTTTAAAAACTTAATTATGACTACAAGGTTTAATTTCTGTTCATTTTAACAAGAACTTCATTTTGTGCCAGGTTAAAAGTGCATGCTTTCAGTTCAAAATATTTTTTCACTTCCATTTTAATCAGGACTCAGAGAGGGAACCGATCCTCTTCCCACTTGGCCACCCTTTGTGAAATACTTGTATCCATTTGTCTTTTTTCTTAAGGTTGCTTTGAATATCCTTTTTGTGCTGTTTAGCTTCCTTCGGGTATTATCCCACGTCATTGTAGTTCTGTTAAAGTTGTAGCAACGTTTTAGCAGAATCTCATCTGCCATCATCAGGCTTCTGTGTGGATGTGTGTCTCACAGTTCCTCTGTTTCAATTTTGAGGCTGGTCTGTTCTGATGGCTATTAGCTGGGTCTGTGTTCATTGGACTTGGAGTTTGATTGATTGGTGTTTCTGGTTTCTTCTGTCTTGTTTTGTGGTTTGAATTGGCTGGCACACTCTGTTCCTTGTGTTGGAGGCTTTTCAATGCAGCTTGGCTCCGTGTGAAAGGACAGCTGCTATTCATTAGCAAGCTGGGTTTCACCTGGTGGCCTGATGGGGGGGTTTCAAAAACACAGACCAAAACTCCCAGCCAATCAGAATAGGCCAGCCTCGAATTTGAAACCAAAAGCTGTGAGACCCACATCTACACAGAAGCCTGATGATGGCAGATGAGATTCTGCTGAAACGTTGCTACAACTTTAACAGAACTACAATGACATGGGAGTAATCGACAGGAAGCTAAACAGCACAAATGTAAGTACCCGCGAGAGCTTAAAAAAAACATATATATATATATGCTATTTTCATTATATATAGCATATACATAATATATATAGCATATATATATATGTAGTGTGTATATATATGCTATTTTCGTTCAGCACTTAGTCCCATAGAAATTATTTTTTAAAAAAGTTTCCCCAAAAGCTATGCCATTGAAAACAATTGCATGCTTTGCACAATGTGCCATATATATAGAGATACTGAGTTAAACTTTGGTGCAAATGCAAAGAAATTAATGTTATGCATGTGCACTAAAAAAAAGGTGTGTCAGGGAATCTGTTCCCAGTGATTTTCTGTAGAAACATTGTATTGTGTCTCCCCCCCACTTCCACATCCTCTCTGTGACCTTCAATTAACCAGAAGAGACAGAAGAAGCAGATATCCAAGAGGCAATTACCTTAATTAGCAAATCTTACAAAATCTGGAGGAGAGAACTTTGAGCCTTGGAAAGGCTAAATCAAAAAGAAAAGGAAGGGGAATCTCAGACATTTCAAACAATAACAAAGAAGTAACAAACAACTTCGTGGACTTATCAAATTAATATAAAACATACACATGGGGGAGAGGTTAATATAGGCATGTCCAGTGCCCACATTCACCACAGAAAAAGATTCAGCTTTTTTAAAGGGACAAATATATCTTTTTCTGTACACTCACAGATTTCAAACAGACATTTGCTTTATACATATATATATACATATGCACAAAGAAATGTATACAATTGGTGCCTTAACATGGACAGTGTAACAAAAACATCTCCCTGTTTGCATGGAATCTATCAAATAACAGAACATATCCTTTGCAGAAACCAATACATTCTGCTTTGCAGAAACAGGGATTAACACCAGACAAACTAGTAACTAACAAGGAGAGCCATAGTCCCACCAATACTAGCAGAGCAAGCTACTATACATAAACAAGAATCAAACCCCATGTTCATCAGCACGGGTGATATTACTTAGTCTGGTAGTTAAACATTTGCAATCAAATGCAAGAGCTCGGATCTCCATTGAATTCAGTATTTTTGACTGGCTGCAATGTGAGAATTAATTCCAAAAGCAAAGAAATAAAAAGTGTCCAAAAATTGTAATAAGTACTAGACTACTTTTATCTTTTTTCACAGACATATTTAAACTTTAATTTAAATCTAAATACAGCATGTGTTATTGATATAACTTCTAGAATGCTATTTTTATGACTAAGGAAGGTAAAAAATATATTTAAATCTTAACCGCAAACATCCCATAAGATTTCTGTTTTTGAATTTTATTTCCTGAGAAGAAAGTTTGAATTTCTTTTACAATTATGTACTTGGTTTACTGTTTTAAATTAGGTAGCTCTTTTCCTCTTTCACCGCTACCTATAGTTTAAGTCCTCTTACTTGTCCCTACCATCCAGACCAGTCCATATAATTTGACATTTCACATATCAAATGTGAAAGAGGAGTTATAACAACCTATAGAGCCTTAAAGCACTTACAATATATGTATACTGTTACAGTATGTCTCATTTATACAAGGACAAGAATTTTGTTCCCTTTAAGGTGGGTGAAAATTCTGAAAGAAGTTGTGTTCGGTCTCTTGCAACAAATTAAACCAAAAACTTAAATGTGCTGTAAACTACACTTCCGCCAAAATATATTATCCAAATGCATCATTTGAGAGAATAAGTTGAATTGCAATCTTCATATAATTATGTTCTAACTTCCCTTGGAGAATTTTACTGCTCTGTATTTTTGCACCTCAGGTATAATATTCTCAGTGTATATCATTTCAAATGAAAAACACATTGGAATTACAGATATATTACAGATGAATTGAAATTCATAGCAAATGCATACTTAAAGACATAAAGACACCTCATGGATTTCTCTGCACGTATATGTTTATTTTTATGTGTATCCTACCTTTATTATTTTTAGAAATAATTCAAGGTATTGAACATATCCAACATACTTTCCTTCCCCTATTTTCCCCACAACAACAACAACTAAATTTCATAATTTAGTCTGATTAAACATGGAGATTGCTAAAGCTGACCTGTCTAGCAAGGATGGGAACGCTGAAGACTATATGTGATATGGTATGCTATGTGCAGAAGCATGTTTTTATAATCATTTCTTACAAAACACACTTATTCCATGCAACATACATACCATGCATTGTAATTCTACTATGTGCATATTACTGTAATTGATCAGCTTTTTTCAGTAAATATTCTGACATTAATTCACTTGGTCTAGTTTTTTCCACAATTTTTATTAAATGGCAAACATTACAGTTTTATTTGTAACTTTCTATGGCCTGAAGTTGCTCAGCATGTGGGCTGCAACAGAAGAGGTCTGCCATTTTGTTTACTCCCCATGCACTTCTTGCCTGACGAAGACTTACAACAGGCCATCTCATTCCATGCTTGGATTGGATATACTGATACAATTTTGTCTGATGTATTCTGGTGCTGTGTTGTAGAAGACTTTGTAAGTGACAAACAGCTACCACGTAGGAATCAATCAGGAAACAGACTTTTCAGTCATAAATAACCCTTGATCTTCAATATGTTTATTTATTTAAATTATTTATAAAATTTATTGGCTGCCCATCTTACCATAGGATAACTTGGGGAGATTTAAAACACAAAAAGACATTATACAAAAAGACACGCGGGGCGGTAGTGGGATCTGTTACGACTCAATCAGCTACCTCCATCGTGCTGTTCCCCCCCTGGGACCCAAGCCAACAGGCACAGCCATGACTTTAGGCCTATATGAAAACACATCAAATTCATACTCCTTGTTGAATTATTCAGTCTAACTCACTGCTAATCAATTGTGTTAAATCAACAAACATACAATTAACCTCATATTTTTCATTGACTTGGTAGAGAGTAAAAGTATGTTGATCCCTCTTGTCAGGGGTTCAGCATGCCACTATTATTCTTATATAAATCTTTATAAAGGACTTATAGCATTTCATCACTTTCATTTCAAATTATTTCATCCTATTTATTTTCAATATTATTCATTCTGCTGATGATCCTCTCCATCTTTTTTATTTTCATCAAAATCTCTGCATGTTCTCTGTCTTTTTTCTCTATCCACAATACATCTTTTTCTTAAATGCATTTTTGCAGCAAGTCATTACTCTTTGCATTTATCTTCATCCACAATGATAAAGTTCACTTCACTTTTATCAAAGACCTATATTTCTCACTAGCAGGACCCCACAAAATGGTGTGGCACTCTCTAACATATTTTTTAGTCTGCTACAGACTTATATCAATCTTCTTTCATTACATCTACTCTTGAAAATACTGTTGATTGCCACAAACAAACAAAAGGATCATTGAACAAATTGATCCAGAGTTCTCTCTAGTTACACTAGACTATTGCCCCCAACAATATTGAGTCCTCATTTTATCGACCTTGGAAGGATGGAAGGCTGAATCAACCTGGAGTCAATGATAATCAAAATGCCGGCAGTTAGCACAATTAGCCTGCAATAAAGCATTATAACCACTCTGCTGGGATGTATCATACCCAGAATGGCTTGCATTGGGATGGGTCCTACCTAATATCTAATGACTGGTGGAATTTGCTTAAGCATGTCAATGGGAAATGTTGGGTTTGCCTTTAAAAACTGTTGTATATTATCTATTGGAAATTAATCTCTTCAAACTTGAAATGTTAATATATATAGAACAAAATATACAATTTTATTTTAGACAGAATCAATGTCATTCTATTGTTGATATTAAACAAAGCAGAAAAAATATATATTTTTTCAGAGATATTGAGAAAGCTGGGCAGGGAACGGAAGAGAGTGCAAACAAAAAAATAATGGACAAGACAGATGATAGTTTATCTCATAAATGGCAACTTTGCGCAGGTGAAAAGGCATTCAGAAAGAAGTGTTTCAAATCATTCAAAGGCATCTTTGTAATTCACTACGAATAAGACTGGACAGCCTTAGTTTCCAAGATTCTATATTTCAGATTAGTATAAAAGGTACTATGCTGAAATATGTATAGTTTTTGTTTCTTTAATCTTGCCTAGGTATGTGAGGCTTGAGATGTAACCATGACTGGTGTAAAGCAGCAGTTAAATAGTATATATTGCTAAGTTACATTTTCTTATTATGGTGATTGTTTACAAGTAATCTTCAGCTCACAGTATTTTTTTCTTTGCTTCTCTTTACAAATCCCTGTGTATTCTGATTACTAGTGAAAATATGTGCAAGTAACTGTCAATTTTTGTAAACAAAAACAAATAACTGCTTTTTTGATATTCTTTCCAACCACAATAGAATGCTATGAAGACATTATATAAATAAGCTTGACACATTGATAGTACACCTGCCATCAATATGTTAAATCTCTATACAAATAGAACAGAATATACTAGATCTGATGTGGAGAGAAGCCAGAAAAATAAAGACTGACTTCATAAAGAGGCTGGAATTGACTGGAGACTGTAGAGGAAAATATTCTGCAAAACATTCTCCTGTGCATCCATATGGGAGAAACAGTTAGTGATATTACCTTAAACTGTACGTGTTATTACTATCATTTTAATAAAAGTTATATTTTAGCATGGCATCCATTCTTTTGAAGTTTAGGGAACCATATTTTTCCTTAGAGCCACAGCCATTTCCTTTGAGGTCCAAAAATTGGCCCTTTCAGGGATTGTGAATCAAACATTAGGGTTGTATTCTGTCGTCCTTGAGTGTTTTAAGTGGTAACAAAACAAACTGGGGCAAGAAAGGAGAAGATCAGAAGTGGTATTCAGCAGGTTCTGACCAGTTCTGCAGAACTGGTAGTGGAAATTTTGAGAAGTTCGGAGAACTGGCAAATCCCACCTCTGACTGGAGATTTTACAGTATCCTTCCCCTGCCACACCTACCAAGCCACGCCCACAGAACCAGTAGAATATTTGAATCCCACCACTGGAGAAGATGCAACACATATTTTAAGGGTCACATCTAATCAATGTCTTTTCTTGTCTGATTTATTTATTTTTGACAATCACATCTATTAAATGTTGTTTCTGAGTCCCATATAATAGTTGATATCCCCACACCCCACTCCTTTTGGCTGAAGAACTTGCAAGAAATTGCAGTAGATAAGGAGATGACACTTTGCAAAAGTATTGGGTATCTTTCATATTCAGGGACTAGACTCTTTCCAGCTCCAAACCAAATCAGATGCTTGATTTTTGTTGGCAACAGTGGTTTCTCAGGAACTGTTTCCTCCATCCTAAACTCCTATCCAGGTCTCCTTATTCAGAGCTGGGCCTCAGCATGTACTTCCCATTTCACAGAATATATGAGATGAAAGCATAAGCACATGTACATCAAAATGGAATGTAGATACATCTGCTTCCAAGAACATATAGGCAAGATGTGCACAACCTTAGGCTCCAAAGAGAAAGTTCATGCCTACATACAAAGGTATAGATGTAATGTGTCTTCATCACATGGAAGAAAATAATGTTTTTTGTGGTCACAGCTGATAATTCAATTGGAAAAAATTCCAGAAGCCATTCTTGGTATGCTGTCCCCAACTTGCTTTAAAGCAACTAATAGGATCATTTAATGGCAAAAATATTTCCTGCTTGTATGCTATACTGCTGTGCTGATCAGCCCATCCCTCTCCCAACATCAACATCTGCCAACATCAACATCTCCCAACATCAACATCTGCCAAATATGCAAACGCATATTCATTCATACAATAAACACCATTGCAAAAGCCAATTCCAACCACAAAAAACTTCATTCAAGACCAGACTTATCCATACTGCAAAGAATCTGCTCTCATGAACTCTGTGAAGAACTCAAAAACCATCTAGACAATGGAGATAAGGACCTATACATTGACCACCAACCTGATTGCATCAAAAGAAAGTCACACAACCCACAACTCCGCATCCAACTCCAACTCCATCCCATCCAATCCAACATTGCTCAAAACTAGGCATGCACACCCCTAACTACCTCTATTCCAACAACACCTGGCCTTAAATACAAACTACTCAATGCAAGAAGCCTTGCAAATAAAATACCTGAATTTCTCCTCTTACTAAATACAGCTAAATTCAACATTATATTTGTCTGTGAACATAGCTCAACACACTCTCTCCCCGACTCCATTTAGCCTGCAGTAGAGAACTATCATGTTTACTGTCAGATCGTGAAATCGTAGAGGAGGGTGGTGTTGCTATCTTCTATAAAAAAGTTCCTACATCTAAAAACATACAAGTTACCAGGAGCTTGCTATTCTGAGGACCGCATCGACTGTGAAACTATCCTTAAATTCTTACTTGTTACAGAGTCCCTGATTATGACATCAAACATCAAAACAGCTAAAATGACACTGCTAACATGGGCAAGCATCCTGCCCACACACTTTTTATCTTTCTTGGTGACTTCAATTTTTATCTCATATTAACTGGACACTAACGAATGTACAACTGAACCCACAGCATGAACTGTACACTTGTACAGTGCAGTAACAAATCTGGATCTAGAACAACTAGTAACCAACAACACTAGACTCACAACTGCCTGCCATCTCATCTTCTGCAAATAGCTTGATTCAATTTATGGAATACAAAATTAAAGAACCCTTTTCCAACAGTGACCACAACATGATTGACTTTTGTTCTAACATATCCACACAAAAATCATCAACATGATGGCATCCTCAAGTATAACTTCGCAAAAGGCAAACTATGATCTTAAAACAACGATCTCTCATCCCTTGATTGGCAATTTCTATTCCTGGATGCAATACTGTAGAAGACTATTTACAACAATATTTTTACTTGAAGTCAAAAGAGTCATCAAAAGCTATATGTACCATTAACAACTCCAAAACAGAAAAAAACAAATTACCCAAAACAATAAGAAGCTTCAATCCAAAAGAAAATCTACTTGGTAGAAAAACAAAATCGGTCACCGTTGCCAACTTCAAAAAGCCGATACAAAAATTTATGCCACTAGAATAAAGACTGAATGGCACGCAATTATCACATTAAACAAAGAAGAAAACCTTCTATGCACAACTCCACCCAACAGCTTTCTACAATTTTGTAAACAACAAACTAAAAAGACTCAAGGTCCATCCCACCTCTGTAAAGTACCAAATGGTAAAGAGTGGCAATGATGACACTATAATAGGCCAACCTCTTTAACACATTCTTTGGCTCAGTAATTTGTAAACAAGCAATGGATCATGCCCAGTATTGTCCTCGTCGAACTACAGCAACTCAATGATCTAATAAATAGTCAATTTTACAGAAAGACAATTTGAAAAGCACTACACAATTTAAAATAATCTCTAATCTATTGGAGCCAGAGGAATATGTTGCCTAACTTCTTAAAAAAAGGCCATCCACATACTAGTCCACTGCCATAAGCTAACCTCTAAGTATAATCTTTGAAAAATATTTCACGGGACAGCTCCTTGCCAAAACTATTGATCACAAGCCAGTCCATCCCCATGTTCAAAAAGGGAGACCCCCAGCCTAGTTGAAAATTACAGGACCAATCTCCTTATGCTGCGCATCACCCTGTAAATCATGGAATCAATTATTAACCAATCCATTATCCTCCATTTAGAGACAAGCAACCTACTCTCTGATAAGCAATTTGGTTTCCAGAAAAAAAACTATCTGCAAATCTGCAACTTTTGTTACAACTGCAAAAAACATGTGACTACACAACTTGATCAGGGCAAAGCAATAGATGCATATCTACATAGACTTCTATGAAGCCTTTTTGAATCAGTGGTACATGACAAAGTTACTCCTAAAACTAAATCTTTTGGGTATCTCTGGACACCTGCATAACTGGATAGAAGCATTCCTGTCCAACAGACAAAATGGTCGCAAAATATGGGAGTCCCTATCAAATTCTGTATTGTCAACAGTTCGTGTCCCTAGTTGGGTTCTAAGGACCAACTCTTTTCATACTCTACATAAATGAATCTCTGTGTGATCAATATCAAGAGCAAGTACATTCTCTTCGTTGATGATATAAAGCTACTCAAGCACCACAGACAATACGCTATCCTTCAACAAGACCTTGATAATGTGTCAGAATGGTCAAGAAAATGGTAACTTCAATCTCAACAAATAAATGCTCTATCCTCATATTGGAAAAAAAATCAGAAAATAAATACCTGATAGTCAAGACCTTGCTGATGATCCAAACTCCTGTCAAGGATCTTGGAACTACTCATCTCTATACCTTAGTGCTAGAACCCACTGTAATTACATAGCCAAAAAGGCATCAAGAATTGGTTAACCTAATTTTATGTTAGCATTTTTTTCTCTGGTAATATTAACTAATAACTAGAGCCATAAAACATTTGCTGGAGACCAATACTCGAAAAATACAGCTCATAGGCAAATCTGGAACCCACATTACGTATCTGAATTATTAACACAGTTTTGAGAAAGTCTATGCCTGGAATTACTCTAATCTGACTCTGTGGTTTCTTTTCCCCAAACCCCGCAACAACTTTAATCTTAGATTGTCTACTATTCGACCTCACTTTCCTAGAGGTCTGTGGGGGACATGCATAAGCACACCAGCGTGCCTGCTGTCCTGTCCTAATTGTTTTCTTTTTTTTTTCTTATATGTATGTATCCATGTGTTCATAACTATGTTTTTATTTATACCTATTATCTTGTAAGCAATTGACAAAAATAAATAAATAAAATAAAATAAATAAATATTCAAGGCTTTTGTCTAGAGCTGGATGTGCAAGCATCTATCCTTGCAATTATTCACTGTGTCGGACACCAAAGAGAGCAATTAGTTCACAACCCAACACAGGAGAAAGGATTTGAAGAAGCATACAGACAATTTTAAATTTGATGACATACCTCCTTTCACAAAATGTGATGTTTCTTCAGAGAAAGCTATGTGAAAAGAAATTTTGAGAAAATGTACATGTAGTCCTTGGCTTATAACCACAACTGAGCCTGAATTCCCATGGCTAAGCAACACAGTTGTTAAGTGAGTTTGCCCTATTTTATGACAGTTCTTGTTACAGTTAAATGAATCACTGCAGTTGTTAAGTTAGTAACACAGTTGTTAAGTAAATCTGGCTTCACCCTTGACTTTGCTTGCCAGAAGATCACAAAAGGTGATCACATGACTCATGGGACACTGTAACCATACATGCCAGTTCCCAAGTATCTGAATTTTGATCATGTGATCACCGGGATGCTGGTATGGTCATGTGGAAAAAAATGGTCATTTGTTACTTTTTTAGTGGTGTTATAACTTCCAACGGTCTCTAAACTAATGGGTTTAAGTTGAGGACTACCTGTAGCCATGACAGATTGATACTCTTCTATTAAGTCATTTAATTAATGTCATCAAGTAGAAATTTGAATATCTCAGACCAGCCCACTTGAAGAGTTTGAATCTGAGGTCCCCCTTATTTTCCATTATGTAATGATGTTTAAACCAACTTATAAGGTTTATATCATGCTAGTCACATTATAAAGTTTATCTTAAGTGTCCTCATCTTTTTACTTTTACAAATTTGTAGCACAGCTATTGTTGGGGACAATACTTTTTTCCCCTCCACTCAGCATTCTACGTGCAGTTACAATGAGACAGATAGGGAATAAATCCTTTAAAAAAACATTTTTTCTGAAAACAAAGAGATTGAGTTTGATGTATTCCAATAACAATAACTGAAAGCCAGGCAGAAAAAAGTTATAGCAAAGGAAGAACAAGAAGGTTCAATGGTAGCAAACTATTTATGATTCTGAATGTTACCAAAAGTCCCAGCAGCTGAATAAGAAAATCTTTCCATGTTAGGCTGAAAGGACTTATATAGGTTCGAACAACTTCTTGGTACATTAATGTTTTTTCTTAAAGAAAAATTACTCACTAATGGAATTTGCCAACAAATATGTGATTTACACTTAGTAAATCCATTGCTTTTGCATTTATATACTTTTGTAGGTTCCATTACCAAACGAGTATAATTATCAGAATTCAAAACTGGCATAGTTGTGTGCTCCATGATACCTAGCAGTTGCAACTTCTAACTTCTAATTACTTATTTCAGAGTTATTTTAGGTACTGGCACCAGAAATATAGCCATAACTCAGCAACATTTTATTTTAAACAAGTTTTATTCAATTTTTCCAAAACAAAGGAAAAAAAAAGCTCTTTTCAATGTACAACATAATTCCGGCTCACCACTTTTACATGCAAATATGAAAATAATTATATATTCATTTTCTACATTCAACTTCCTATCTTATCCATTTTTAACTTAATTCTATTATTACCTCTCCATTCCAACTTTTACATAAGAAAAGAAATAAACAAATTAATCCTGTTCACTGATACTACCTTCATTCTAACATCTTCTCAGTTCATTTCAATTTATTTCAAATATATTTCTTAAATATTAACATTTCTTTTAAGCATGACCTTTTCCATGATAATCTTTTCTCATTTAAATCACTAATAATTCCCATATCTTCATACTTACTACCTTTTAATTCTTTTATCTGTCAGATTTGCAATTTCATTGCATATTATTTCTATAGATTCTAGATTAATACAAGCTTTTACACACAAAATAGAACATAAATTTCCCCTCCCCTTTTACTAATTTGGGAGTGTCACCTCAGTGGTTTAGATATATCTTAATTCCCTCATCTTAATTCCTAATAAAGATTTATTTTAATTAGTTATAGTAATAATAATTCCCTAAAAATAGAACTACATAACATTGTACTTTTTAGTCAGATTCCGCAGTGTATTTTCCCCCTTCACTTCCACAGAGTTTTATTTTATTTATATCAAAAAAAATAGAAGAAAAAGAAACAATTAATCCATTTAGCTAGTACTGGTCACTGATATTAATCTCATTTTTAAACATTCTCACAATTCATTTCAATCATTTCAATATATAATAAATGTTGACCTTTCTTGTAGCAATAAAATAAGAATATACATTCATCTACTAAAAAGTATCAGTGTCCCTCCCTCCTCTCAATGGTCTATATTCCCCTATTTTCTAGATAATTTGAATTCAACAACAACATAAGACCTAACATTGTGAAGTATACTGTTTCTAAATTTTGGGATACAATGGTAGTTAATGGTATAATGTATAAATTATTCAAATGTTTAATCATTTTACATTTCATTCCAGTGCCAGTCCTTAAAATAATCCTATTGCTTTACATATGGGGGTTGTTTGATAAATTCATGGGAGAAAGAACTACTGAACTAAAAATCTACTTCATAGTTCATACTGAGTTCAGCAGTTCCCAATATGTTTGCCCTAAAAAGAGTCAAGAAATGTCCTTTAAAATGCCACAAGCCCATTTTCACATTGTATAGGCTATTTTTGTTGGTTGCCAGGTTTATCTGCCTAAATAGTAGAGCCATCCCTGATTCTATGCTGTTAAGAAAACAATTGCAGAAGTTCAGCAGCAAGAACTCTGTTATAAGATACACATAATCCTCAACTTACGCCTCTTGCTTAGCAGATATTTGAAGTTACAATGGATTTCCCAAAAGATACTTAACAATGTTCTGGAGTTCTGACAGCTACCTCCCCCCAGTTATGTGACTACATTTTGAACAGTTAGCATTTCACTTGCATTTACAGTCATTTGCATGTCCCATGGTTATGTGATTGTGATTTACATTTTTGCCAAAAAAAAACCCTTGACATTTACTTCTGGTTTTTGGCAGCAGTACCTCATAGTGAATAATAAGTTAACTTAACAGCTACTGTGTTTTCTTCGGGAAAACACACGAGGTAGACCGGGTTCCAACAACAAAAGGCTTTATAAACAACTAGTCAGTAACAGGAACGGTTGGCTGAAACCGAGGCCAGCCTTTTATACAGGCTGGCCTGCCAGCTCCTAATGGCAGTTGTCTGGAATTTTGCCGGCTTTCCAGGCAAGCTCAAAATTGGATTGGTTCCTAGTGAAACCAATCATTTGCTTAGTTTTTTTGAACCAATCAAGGTTTGCATATTTTGGGAGATCAAACCAATTTAACATATAGAACACCCCTCCCCTCTTTAGTTTCAGTCCTTACTACGTGGTGACGTAGTCTCGCAGGTAGGGGGGCTTTTTTTCCGACTCCAGACTTGACTTGCGGCGGTTCATTCTTGTGAAGTCTTCGACCGGTTAGAATGGGGCTGCCGTGGTCGTCCGTTCTTCTCCCTTCTCGTCTGGAACCGTCTGGAAGGGTGAGGTCCAGGCCATTTTAACCGCCGCTGAGTTTCTTAGGCTGGCGATTTTGCCGCTCTCCGTTTCCTTCCGGCGCAGGTCGAGCTGGCCTGGCTGGCCCCTTCCGATGGGCATTCTTTCACGACACCCAAGTCTCTCCAAACAGTGAGTCTTTTTTTATTTGCTCTTTTTGATTATATGTTTTTCCATTGGTTTTGGTTTTAAAATAAATTTTCTTTATTTAACTTTCGCATTTTCCCCCCCACGCTTGGTTTGGGCAAATTCCGTCGGTTTTGTCGGCAAATGATTGTATGTCTGTGGTTTCTTTTCTATAATTTCGGGATGAAGCTGGTCTTTATGTGCCGGCTTCCCATTCCCTGCCATCCTCTACTAGTTAACCGGTAGGATTTTGGGGGCCTGTGATTTGGTAATCTGTCCTGGTAGCAGACCGGGTCCCCGCGGTGAAGTTTTTAGCTTATACCAAAATCGCCTATTTCCGAATTGTCCCTAACCGTGTAAGAGGAGTCAGGGGGTTTTTCTGGAGTAAAATTTGGGTGTAACCTATCAAGGTGTGATCTTTAAAACTTTTGCCCTATAAGTAATTCTGCTGGGACTTGTTAGTTTATTGGGTACTGGGGCGTTATGTGCTGGAGTGTGAGCAACTGGTTTACTTTTCTGTTTTGGATCATCTCCGGCGTCCATTCTGCTCTAAACCTTCTTTAAACCGACCAATTCTCGTCAGCCTGCCGTTCGCAGCCAGTGGGCCGGGCGCGGTTAGGGCTATGTCTTATACCTAGGAGGCTAGGTATTGCTCAAATGTATGCATGTTAGCTGTGGCCCCCATTATCTGAGACAAGAACGCTCGCGGTACAACCATGGGTGGCAAAAGGTTGTCCAGTTTTTAAATTACAGTTTCTGTTGTCGTTTGATGGCATAACTTTTACTTCAAGCCAAATTAGAAAGGCATCAACGACAATCAGAAAGATAATGCCGCCTTGGTAGGACCCGCGAAGTCAAATGTGGATTCCTTGATCAGGTCCCCGAGGGGTTTCCAGTCCTTTAACGGGTGCCTTTTTGGTGGGGACGGTCTAATTCCCGGGCATTTGTTGACGAGCTTACCCAATACTTCTATGTCCTTATCAATACACGGCGCAGCAAACATAACTTCTAGCAAGGCTTTTCAATCTTAACCATTCCCCAGGGTGCCCTTCATGTAGCAACTAAGTACCCTGGGTTGTAATTTGGCAGGAATGACCACCCGATCACTCCACATAACAACACCCCTTTTGAATTGAAAGTTCAGTCTGTCTGGACCGGAAAGGTTTAAAGTTTTTCAGTTTTTTTGGTTTCTCCGGCCAGCCTTTACCTACCCAGCTAAGAAGATATAGCGGGCAGTCAAATGAAGTCTTTCGCGTGGCTCTGGGCGACATCAATAAGCTGATATGGGTAGATCGGGCAAGTCTCAATTTGTAGTGTTGTCATCGCTGGTGCCTGGTCCTTGCATCGTTGCTGTAAGGGTGCTCTTGCTCAAAGCGTCCGCATGGTGAAAAAATTTTGTTTCCCTGGGGATGTGTCAGAGTGTAGGAATAAGCTGCTAGGAACTCTGACCATCTAGTCATTCTTGGGGACAGTATATTAGGTGTTGGCTTGTTTCCCAGCCAAAATCACCCATCGCGGTTTGTGGTCTGTTGTGATTTTGTAAAGGTCCACCCGTATAAGTACTTCGTGAAGCGTTTCACTCCCATGCGACTATTGCTAGAGCTTCCCTGTCCATTTGGCTTGTAATTCCGCTCGGTTTTTGGATTAGAGTCCTAGAGTATATGCAACGGGTGCTTCTCTGCATCAGGTAGTTGGTGGCCTCAGGATTGGCACCTACTCCGTGAATGGTGAGGCATCGCAGGTCACTCCTTAATGGCAGTGTGGTTGCTAAATGGATGACGAACATTTGTTGATATTAGCAAGCCTTTTTAATATTTTGGAAGGCTTTCTTTTCTTTGTTAACCCCAAGTCCAATTTGCCTTCTTGTCTAAAGACGGTGCAACGGGGTTCTGCTCTATAAGTGGCCTTGTTTGGCAGGAACACATATAGAAATTAATTTAGTCCTAAAAATGCTTGTTAGTTCGGTTTTTGTTTCTTGTTCAGGTGCTTTTATTTGATTGCTTAACTTTTTTTGTCTGTAAGGGTGGATACCCTCTCCGTCTATTGAATTAGCCCAGGAATTCGACGCTATTGCCTTAATTAGGCAGCACTTTTCTTTTTTACGCTTGAGGCGCAGATTCCCTAAACTTAGTTAATACTTTTTTGAGTCTTTTTTCTTAATTGAGTCTTCGTCTCTGGCGTCGAGATTAGCGACGTCGTCAAAACATAGGGAACGACTCCTTGTATGCCATTTTGGAGGCGTTCCATCAAGCTCTGGAAAACGCCTTGGGCCACGAGCTTACTCCAAATTGGAGTCGGTGACATTTGAAATGCGCCCTTATGGGTGGACTTATAGTTGTGCTTCTGCTGTTTTGCGGTCCGACTGGGAGATTTGTTGATGGCTTGTGCCAAGTCGAGTTTAGCAAAAACTTGCCCTTCCCCAGGGAGTGAAGCAAATGCTTGGACTACTGGCACCGGGTATGCCGCTGGTTGTAATGCGTGGTTCAAGGGTAGCCTTATAGTCACCACAGATTTCTAATGAACCCGTCAAAGTTTAATGGGTGTGATAATAGACGTTTGCCGACTTGCATGGTCCCAGCGTTCTAACACCCCCTGTGGCCTATTAGTTTGTCCTAGCTTGTTCCTCTATCTTTGCCTGAGTGCAAAGGAACTCGGCCATGGCTTTTATCTTGCGTGGGGCTATTTGGGCTTGTCTAGACTGAAAGAATAGGGATTTCCCGATATCTATGCCAAGTGAGCCGTCAAAAACGTCTGGAACATCGCGGATGAGGTCCTTTTCCCAGCCGGTTGTTAGTCACTGCGATCGACTCCCCGCCGTCATACCCGATGCCCAATGGCGCGAACCATGCAATGCCAGGAGGCTTGGTCTGTCTCGTTCGACTATGGTCAGCGGTAAGTATTTTGATGTGTTGTTTTATAGCCGACTCGGGAATTGATCCCATGCCGACTACAGGGATTTGGTTTCCTTGGTTAGTCTTTGAGCCGGTTTAGGTGCCTGCTTTCTGTTAATTCTTTGGGTTGGATGATCTGGGACTAGCTGTTTTAATTGTGTCCCACGATACCATAGAAAGGAAGGACCCCGAGTCCACCTCCACTTGCAGGGCTTCCCTCATTTTTACAATGACTTTAACCTTCTTCCCGCGCTTTCCGTCTGAGCGCTCTCTTGCAGTGACAGTTTGGGTGTGTATTGGCTCGCTTTGTCTTGTTGCACTTTCTTTCAGCTCGTTTAGGCCTCAGCTTGTATTGGGGAATTTTCAGCGTCTCGTTGGGCTATAGCTTTTCTTGTTTCTACAGACTTTTCTTGGATATGCCCTCGTTTCTGCATGCCTGCAGATAGCATCGAGAAATCTGCATTCGCTCGGGGCATAGGTTCCCCGCAGCCAGCGCACTCCCGCCAATTCTTTCTTTCGGCGCATCTTTTTTGTTCCGCTGATAAACGGTGGATACTCGTTGTCTTCTTTCGTTGACTCGATTGGCTCTCACCGACTCTTCGTAGTGGGTGGTGGTGTAGGCTGTTTTTGTCTTTGGCTGCGGCTTGTTTCTTCGATTGTGTGTGTCATCATCTTCTTCAATTGTGACTGCCGATTTTTTCCGGCTTCGGCGGCTGTTGGCTTTCCGCGATGGCTTTCGGTTACAGTGGATGTTGGGCTTTGTTGAGTAATTTACTCTGTGCAGCGTAGAAGTCCTCTAGCCCCAACACCACGTGATCCCTCATACGCTTTGTCGATGTCAGAAATCCACACTCACCCCTTATTTGCCTCTCAGGGCAGCAAACGAAATCCCCCCCCCCGCCCCGGCCCCGCCCGCCCCCCGGCGACGGTTTTCTTCCCTCTCTCTGGTTCCATGGGTAAATTCGTAGTTCGCTTTATTAAATTAGAACACCACCGTGAGCGTAAGTGCTGCTTTGAGAATTCTTTGCAATTCTGGCCACGTTAGTTGGTTTAACATCTCGGGGCTTTGCCCATCTTGAACACCGTTTGGTGCCCACAGTTGAGTTAGGAACAACAGCTCACTGCATTAGTTCTGAAATGCCTTCCATTTCATTGCTCTTCGCAAAGTAACATTTTTTCTATTGGAAGCGGTCTTGCAAGCATGGAACTACCCAATCCTCTTCGTAGGATTGGAAGGGTGCGGGCCGGTGCGTTGTTTCCAGGCATCTCTTGCTGTCGTCCTTGGGCTTCTTATTCACCACATGCAGGTTTCGTCGTTCAGGTGACGATCCCATCCTCGTCGCCAGTGTTTTGTTCGGGAAAACACACGAGGTAGACCGGGTTCCAAACACAAAAGGCTTTATTCACAACTAGTCAGTAAACATGAACGGTTGGCTGAAACTGAGGCCAGCCTTTTATGCAGGCTGCCTGCCGGCTTGTAGGCCAATGGCAGTTGTTTGAATTTTGCCGCTTTCCAGCAGCTCATTGGATTGGTTCCTAGTGAACCAATCCATTGCTTAGTTTATTTGACCAATCAGATTTGCATTTTTGGAGTCAACCAATTTACATATAGAACATACTGCATTCACTTAATGACCACAATTACTACTTAATGATCACAATGAAAAAGTCTGTAAAATTGGATCAGTCATGGGATGACCTGCCTGATGACCATCATGACCATTTACCATAATGGGCATAATGGTTGTAAGTCAAGGACTGCATAAATATGTACATTTATACAAACCCAAACAAGGTTGGTGTGCTAGGAAAAGTAGACCATAGATCAACCACAGTAGGTGGAAAGGGTTAGGATCAGTGGTGGTATTCTATCGGTTTGGTCCGGTTCTGGCATACCAGTAGCACCAAAGAGCAGTGGAGACTGAATCAGTTCTCTAAGACGCTCTGCTATTGGGCCTGCCCGGGCTCCCACACAGACCTTTATTTGCTGCTTTTGAAGTGTAGCTGCTTTGCCCGGCACAGCAGATTGCGCATGTCAGCTGCTGAAGCAACAGGGAGAGTGCAGGATTGCAGAAGGTGAGTCGGAAAGCCTCTGCGCCAATGGTGGGATGCAAATATTTTTTCTACCAGTTCTGTGGACATGGCTTGGCCGGCGTGGCAGGGGATGATTGCTGTAAAATCTCCAGTCAGAGATGGAATTTGCTGGTTCTCCAAACTACTCAAAATTTCCATTATAGGTTCTCCAGAACTGGTCAGAACCTGCTGAATACCACCTCTGCATCTGCACCTGTGCAAAGTGTGCATTTGGCACACACGTGCATGCAAAGCACACCCACCAAGCCATGCCCACCAAGCTGGTGGTAAACGTTTTTGAAACGCACCATTGGTTAGGATCCGGACTTAGAAGTTCTGGGAATTGGTCCATATATTTTATAGATGCTGTTCGAGCAAATGGGCCTATAGGCTGGGAACCCTAGCACCAAGTTTCTTCTCTTCCAATATGAACAGGTACATTGACTTCACAAAAGAAAAAAAAGGATTGATGTGTATGTTTTAATAAAAGAAGCATTGCTTCTATTTCTGCTCTGGAATAATCTAGAATGGATTCTATTTTATACTGTTAGATCATCAGTCCTTGATATTATCTATTCCAGTACTTAAGTTGAGAGCACTATACTCCAGTTACAGTACTAAATTGGGAAGAATACGTATAAGAGAACATGAGAGTGTATTATTTTTACCTTTACCAATTTTTTTCCCAGAGTTCCTTTCACCAGCTTTTGCCTTCTGGGATAATTAAGCTTTGTCATGTTTTTGTTGTGGGCTCCTATCCATGAACTGTCAAAACAGCAAGAACACATTTCTTTTTAAATAAATTCCTTGGATTTTGCGTTGTCTGCACTAATCTTCTGATTTTTCACAATAGTTTCTGTACCTTAAGTAGAGCAAATGTAGGGAAACTTTCTATTTGGAGCAGGAGATAAATCAACCTGGAGGGCAAAACAAGGCAGCACATATGAAAGACCATCAGACTTTGATCTTCTGAAATTTCAGAAGACCATCAAGACCTGATGGCTCCGGAAAGGTTTAAAAGTAACTCCCTGCAGATTGTGGCTGCTTATATTGGAATAATCTCCTGGAACGTTAGGAATCCTGAGTATTAGTATTAGTGGTTCGTATTGATCAGGCTTACAGAGATGGTATGTTTGCATCTTAAAATTGTACATGATTGAAGCACTCTATAAACTTGAATAACATATATGTAAACAAATATATACATATATTTATACATTCAGTACTGGAGCAACTACCGTTAGGTCTAATAATCCTATAGCAGGTCTTTTCAGATATTATCAAAAGATATAATTTGAATACTTTCAGGTTTCTGAAGGAGCTGGCAGATGTGATGTTCGGAACTACTGAACAGAATCAGAGTTTCTGGAGCATGGGGGAAGTGCCAGAAGCCTGAAAAGATCTAATATGGTTCCAACTTTCAAAAAAAGGAGGGGGAAGTGGAACTAGGAAACTACAAACCAATCAGATAGCCATCAGTACATGGGAAAATCCTAAAAAATATAATTAAGTAGTGGATTTGTGGGCATCTAGAAATGAACAAAGTGATCAACAGAAGCCAAGAACAGATTGTGCCAAACCACCTTATTGCTTTCTTTGACTAAACTAGTGAATCAAGGAAATGCTGTGGATATAGTACACTTGTAGCCTATTTTTTTGTAAGATAGAACTTGAGACAGACAGTATTCTGTCTTTTGATTCACTTGCTGAATATAAAGACAGATAGAATAATTCTACAAATTCTTCCATACAAAGTTTCTTCCATTGGATTATATTAGGTATCCTCAAGGTAACTCAGTTATGTCGAGATGCATCTAATGTCCAATTATTTGCATAGTTGAAATCATAGTGTAAAATGATAGTAATCTCTTTTTTTGAAGAATTTTTATTGGTTTTTAAAACAAACAAACAAACAAACAAAACATAAAAACATCAAGCCATCTTCCATATATGTACATACAGTGTGTCGGTTGGTTTACAATTTTTGTGTGTTTTGCTTCCATTTGGTAGTCTTCGCCATTATAATTATATATATATGATCTCGTATTTTTCGAGTCAATATTAATGCAATTAATTTATTAATAAATCATTTGTACTTATAGACTTATTATTTCTTGCATGTTTTAAAACAGAAATAATATATTTACTCAAATTATGCTTTTGTGACTATATTGCATATTATCCTCCGCAGATCTATCCTGAGAATCATTTTGTAGATATAATTAAAAAAAGAAAAAAAAAAAAGCAGTACTTTAGCGATATTTATTATGTTTTCCTTAAAATCTACATATTTCATTACTTATAGTTTTGTTATCTATACCATTGATAGCATAGATCCGCAATTTATAAATAGTTTGTTTTGTCCAATCTTGGTTCCCTAATTTCAATGTCAATTCTACTCATTTTAGCAACAATCCAATATTTTCTTAATTATCTCCTGCGCTGTGGATAGTATCTTCTCATTTTTTTCGTCCAGTTTTTAGCAATAGCAATCCTAGCTGCTGTTAATACATTTACAATCAGATATTTCAAATCTTTGCTGTATATTTCAGAGTATGCAAAATTGCCGCAGTAAAAAAATCTCTCGTTTCTAAGTCTTATATGGCTTATTGTCATTTTTTTTTTCCAGCCACATGTGGATTTTAGTCGGCAAATTTTTTTAGCAACCCCCATCGCGAACGATGTCCACCACATATGATAATATAGGCTCTATAGTGTTCTCAATGACATTTCCAAAGCACGTTTTCGGACTTGTATTCTTAAAAGCGTTCTTGCTATTCTTGTTGGGGGAAAGTGCCATGCGCTGTAAAACTATCTTATTCAAATTTTCTTTATGTGCTGTGACATTGTCATTTATTATATTTTGAAGACGCGACTAATTTTCCATTTCTCTAGGTGGCAAATCCATATCGGCTGAAAATTCTTCCCGCCTATAGAAATCATTTACTTTCTTTAGCTTGTTCTTCTGTTTAGTTTAATTTCTAACGAAATATCCTATATAATTTTTTAATCACCTTTTCATGCAGCACCTGTCCACAATAATCTTATCTTCAAAATCAAGGTCATATTTAATATAAAAACCTTGTTTTAAAATCTTTATGCATACCCTTGATTGTATTTGCGTGTATGAAAAACGCATTCAATCTTTATACCTATGTACCTTAAGTTTTGCAGAGATTTTTAAGTTCGCCGCTTTTCATTCAGTCTTTCATTCACCATATCTAAGCCGTTTGTTTTACTTTTTGTATCTTATAGGATAAGAAAATGCTTCAATAGTCAATAGCCAGATCTGGAATTTTCAAATACATTGTCTTTTAGTCTTCCTCCCCAATTTAACGTCAAAAGACTCCGCGTATATAAATGTGCTTCTAAAGTACCTCCTAGTGTTATTCGTTCCTTTATACCAAATAAAGGCATGCCACCCATAACAACAGATCATGTCTTTCTAATGTCGAACTATCTAAATATTTGCTTAATTTTGTTATCCATTTCGCTTTACCGAGCATACATTAACATTTTTTTTATTGCGTAGGGCTGATAGTTACTATACTCCATTATAGGGGGCAAATGCCAATCGCTCCTCTTTATTGCTAGACCGTTGCTGTCTAAAATTTATATCCAAGGTATTTGATCTAATGCCCTAGGTATTTTCCAATAGGTCTACTTATTCTTACCTTTTGTGCTGATAAGCATGTTCTTTGTCAGAATCTTTGTTTATTGCTTATGTTATTTTCAAGTCCAGCCCGGCTTTCAACCTTTCGCTATATGTCTCTTATCTTTTCTATATTTTGATGCTGTGTCTAATGGATGCTCTCTAAGATGAATAACCCAAATGCATTTGCAAATGCTTGCAATTTAAATTCTTTTTAATTTTTCTATCCTTTTATTGTCCTTTTCTCTCTATATATTTCTGTTTAACAACTGGCCAAGGTAACACAAACAACAGGGTGATCGTGGCATACATTGTCTTGTTCCTTTTCTTTATATCAATAAGAGTCGTTCAATTCTTCTCGCCTTTATCATACGCTTGCTGTTTAGCTTATGATATATAGCTCTATTGCTTGAGTTAAATTTTTTGGTATGCTGATCTGTTCCAGCAGTAACAACATGAATCTGGCCAGTTTCATCATTTTTCAAATGGCTTTTCTGTGCACGGCTAGAATTATCAAAGCCATTTGTTTTCAAGGATGAGGCTTCATAGTATTCCAAAGTGTCGCAAAATTACTCTCATATTGTCTTTAATTGTCTCTTGGGTGCAGTTAAATTGCCATTTTGATGGCAGGATGAATAAGCTGTTAATATATTTTTTTAAGTCTTCTGATATTGGAGGCAAAATGTTTTATATTTAATCTGCATTTAGTAAAAAGAAATAGGTGCTATAATTCTTAAATGTTGTAATGGATTGGCCTCCTGCTTTTGTAATAAGTGTAACATATAATAGCTTCTTAAGCCACGTTTTAGTATGCCCTCTTCTTTAACATAACTTCAATTCATACTTTTAACAATAGAAGGTTCAAGCGATTCTTGTAATTGTTTGCATAAATTCTGGCGGAAGTCCAATCTGGAGCTGGTGTCTTTCCATTATTTTGGGCTTGCTTGAGTGCTTCAGTTAGCTCGCATGGGCATCGTTATATTGCTTTGCTACATTGTTTCATATCTCTTAGGTATCTGGGTGAGATTTAGCATTCTATAGAAACCTGTTTTAACTCTTTCTTCATCATATTCTCATTGTGTATATAATTTCTCATAATAGTCTGCGTATGATTTTCGCTTCTTGCTCTTTGCGACATAAGCAAACTTGCTCTCTGTTCATTATTTAACTTACAATATTTTCCATTGTATTTGCTTTCTCTTTCTCATTATATGCTCAAACATGCTAGCGCTGGTTTATTTTTTGGCATCTTCAAATATTCTGTTAGCACGCTCTATTTTTTTGTGCTAGCTGCTTCTATTTCTATTTAGAACCATTTTATGTTTGGTTATATCGTTTTTAACTTAATGTGCTTTATTTTGTGCTATTGTTGCTGTATGCATCTTTTTCAAGTCGCATTTATACTCATGTGAACCCTCTAATGTCTTAGAAGTAATCTTTTCATGGTATTTCTTTTCGGCTTGTATAATGTGCTATTAGTCAAGCCTCGTGGGCTATAAGCCTTCATTGTATCCGGCATGACTATTCTGCACTGATGTATCTTCTTTTTGTTTTCTGCTAATAGAAAAAGGCCAGGTTCGTTTCCCTATGCACTGTGTAAAGTTTTTTTCGGCTTAGTTAACAGTATTATTTAATGTGCCGATGCTAGATCTTCTCTTTGTCGCTTTTCATTTAATATGCCATTGATTATGATCTGGCCCAAGTATTTGTTTCAATGTTTACTTGCTTGTAATATTGGTTAAACGAGTTGCTGATTGACATCCATATCATATCTATTCTGGACCATGATAAATGTGCTTTATTTGATATAGTTAAAGTGTACTGTTTAGTTTTAGTATTTTCTTTCTCTCCATGTATCTTTTTACAGTTTATTTCATCCAGGCCATTTTAAAAAAGGGATTTTAGGAGAAGGATGGCTTTCTGGCTTTGCTTGTTGGTTTTTGTGTTGTATAATGATTAACGATCCTCCAGCTTAGCTTTCGCAAGATTATTCCTATCGGCTCCTCTCGCCGCCCCCGCCCGGCGTTACTTATGGCAGTCGAAAAGATGCAAAGGGCAATAGCAGAAGATCTGAAAGGCTGAATTCGGCCGCTCTGCTAGATAATTAAAGGAATATCATGCAGTGCCTAGTTATAGACGAGAGAGGAGAAAACTTATAAAGAGCAATTATTAATCGTTAAACATTACAAAACAATACACTTGTTCCTAGGCTTATCAGGATACTTGGAACAGAAATGCTTTGACGGCAACTAGGGCTTTACCACGTCGGTTTCGTTAACGCCATTCGGCTTTGTGATAGAAGGGAAATGTTTCCAGCTACAATAGATATTGGAGTCGACGACCCTTGCCATTTGGGCTGAGAGTACGCAGAATTTCTTTAACCTTCAAAGATGTTGTTGCCTTCAATATCAGTATTTGGTATGGGAGAGTCAGCTTGGATGGGCCTTATAGTCAGTAAGTACGATTCAGGTTTTAGCACTAACATGGAAACGCGGATGAATTGAAGGTTTTGGGTAAGGTTAGCTGGACTGTTAGGCAGGATTTATAAATCCGTTCATGTGAATGGACCAACGTACTTAGGACCAGCTCTTTGAGGCTTTTGAGTGTCTGGTCAGGTAATCTGGTGAACCAGAAAAAACGGGCTTGGATTTTTTTTTTTTTTTTTTGTGTTTTTTTTTTTTTTTTATTTTTTTTTTTTTTTGTGTTTTTTTTTTTTTTTTTTTTTTTTTTTTTTTTTTTTTTTTTTTTTTTTATTTTTTTTTTTTTTTTTTTTTTTTTTTTTTTTTTGTTTTGGCCGCGCACTTTATATCTTTCTGGGGGGATGCTTTTCTTGTCCTGGCAATTTCTTATGAGGCTTGATGGTGCCTCATCTAATGCTTTGCGGTGTGCACTGGCGTCAGTTAAAGTTGGAGTTTAGTTTATCGGCATTCATCAACGATTGGATGTAGGTTTTTCATGAAGTAAGTCTAGGTTAATGGGAACGAAATGCTTCGTCGCGGGCGAGAGCACTTTAAATGGTGTAAATGCGCATGTAGGCTGCTGTGTACTGAAGTTGTTATATACTGCGCAGCTTCGGGCAAATGGCTAATAATTACAGACGCAGTTATCTTGTTGATAATTTATGCAAGCATTGAGATATTGTTCTAACAACTGGCGTTATGTCTGTCACAGCCTGCATTGGTTTGGGGGTGTGTGGGTGGAGCTTAAGCCCGGCGGGGCGAGCGCCTATTATAGCTTCAGGAACTCTTCGCAAAATTTTGAGGTAATATTGGTACCGCTGCCTCTGTCAGAGAGATTATGCATTCCGGGACGGCATGTATACCTAATAGATATGTAGAAAAAAGAAAGATATAAAGCAGTTTGAGCGCAGCGTCTAGAGAGGAAATGCTTGGAAGCAAGGTATGCAATGTAGCTTGTTTGGAAAACAATCCAATGCAACTACCCTAGATGACGCGGTGTTTCGCAGCATCAGCACATTTCGGGTAGTTTTTTTTTTTTTTTTTTTTGTTTGGATTCGCAATATAAAGTCCATAGAGATTTTCTTCCATGGGGTAGGCCGTCTGGTTCCTAGCTACATTATCTGTAAACAATCGGCTAGGCTGCTTACCGAGGAGGTCTCTTTTGCGGAAGGACTAAACTGGAGCAGCTTAGCTACATAAGCTTCAATGTGCGCTTCTTTAAAGTAGGCCACCAGAATTGCCGCTTTAACGCGGTCGGGAGATAGTAAAGGTCTTCAACAAAATGCGAAGTGGCCAGCTGCTTTAGAATGCATGAGCCTGTTGTAGTATTGGTTGGCTGCGCTCAAGTACCGTGTGGCACAAGCAACTTGGCCGCCCACCGGCTAAGCCAAACCATTCTCTTTAATCGTGTAAGTTCAGTGATGAGCTGCAGGCACCATTCTGTTCAGTTTAAAACTCTTAAATATTTGTTGCGTTCTCTGTTTCTATTTCAGTTAAGTATTTCGATAAAGAACCACTTCTTTGTTCTTCCTTTGAGGGCTCTGGTGATCACTGGGGTGGGCTAGATGTTTGGGCTGAGAAGCATATTTGGCTTATCACCTGACTGGCATCATGGGCTATTATATTGAGGTAGTCTAAGAGTAGGAGGCATGTCCGCCATGAAATTCTTCGCGCCTGGAATGTACTTCAACTGAGAAATTGTAATCGCTTGAAGTACTGGTACGCCAGGCGAACTTATTTTTAGTAGGACAGCTTCTGGGGCGTTTTTAAAGGCTTCCAGATTCTTATGATCAGTCGGGCATACCTGCACAAAAAAAGCGGGTGTTTTTTCTGCGGCTTCCTAGGTAAATGTCTGCCAGCAGGTCAGGCAAGGCCCAAAACGAACCTGCAAAGGCTTTCTTCTCCTATGACGGCCGCATGCTTACTCGTCTGTTTCTGAACTAGGCTTACGGGAGGTGTACGCACAAGGCTGTAAAAGTCCCTTTCCCTGCATTGATTTGAAAAGTAATAACCGCTCCAATAGGCCAGCATCAAATATGGGCATCGGCGTTGATATCATGAAAGGTAGTGTCGCATATCCGGGATGTTTCAGCAGCTGGTTCTGCAGGCAGTTCGTTTTAGCTTTTCAAAAGCAGCTTGGCACTCCTATGGACGGGCACTCAGCGGCTTTCCTGGCGTCTTGCTTCAGCTCCGCTTATTGTTTTCAAAGAAAGATTTGTGATGGGGCATTGGGCTAATCTTAGCAAACGTCGGGATGATTGGCGCAGATAAAAATTTGCAAATGCCGCAAAAAGCTTTGAAGTTGTTATTCGCTGGTGGGTGTGGGAGCGCACTCCAGTAAGCGGGCACGCAGAAGGGCGTCGCTTCTCTGGATCCATCTCTGATGCCTATCAGATGAAATGCGATATCCAAAATAGTCAAATTTTGTCTTGATGGATATTGCTACACTTTGACAAATTTTAGGCATACAACTTAGCGGCAGGCAGCAGTTTTGCTGTAAAACCGACGCAGCAGCATGTTCCATGAGGGTCCTAAGGTCTCCGTGTAGATTAAGGATATGCATCAAGCTAAACCAGAACTCGCGAGGCCGCTGTATAAATGTTCATGGTAACACTTGTGATTGGATATTTGCATGAATACAGCTGGGGCCCTGCTTGTAAACCCAAAAGGAAGAAGCGTTGAATTGGGAAGCAACGCCATCGGGCAGTTAAAAGGCGGTCCTTGGCCACTCATCCGCTTCCTTAATTCGAACGCGACTCGCAAACTCCATCCTCAAAATACATCCATACTCGTGAATGATCTTTCCATCGGCTAAATGGCCAAGCATGTCGCTTCATCATAGGTAAGGGGTGGTACACTTTGTTTCCCACAGAAATAGCGTTCAAGGTCTTTTGTAATCGCACCACCAATGCGTTTGAAGCGCATCTTTCTTTCATGGAACCCACACTGGGGCCGGCTAAGCAGGCGGGCCTAAGCAAGGTTGAATGAAACGCACCGTTTCAAATTTTTTTATCAATAAACAATTTAGGGCGTCTTCAATTGCGCGTGGGTCATTGAGTAAAAGCACTTTGGTTTTGGAGCTTCACCCGCAGGCAAAATCTGCAATAGGCACAGTCCCATTGGCCGGTGAGGGCGGAAGCTCAATGCCGTAGCTTCTCAGCTGAAACACTTGCTTTTAATCCATACCTGGCTTTGGGAATTTTTCACCTCATGGAGCTTATCTACCGGAACTCAGTACGTGTGGAAGCTATTTCAATTGAGTGGTGGGAGGAGGTCGTCTCAGGCTTCGGCTGGGTAGCTGGGCCCATCGCCCCAGTTGCTGGCTTTGTGCGTATGCGGCACAAACGCCTTTCTCCAGTTTAACCTGGGGGTTAGCCAATTTTCCGGAGCGTCAGGGCAATCGCGTAGTATTAATGGTTGCTGGTCCATGCCTAGGCACCAAATAAAACCGCAGGGTCTCATGCATGCTCTCACTAATGATCATTTCTATAGGTTCCAGTGACAAAACAAGTGGGGCAACCTCGCAGGCGCATTTTTTTGATTCATCTAGTTGGCAAAAAGGAAATGGGCATTTCAAGTTTTAGGCTTTAGCCATTTTTCTTCACTACTATCGCGTGTTGATTATACACGCTTGTTGCACCAGAATCTAAGCGTGGCTAGCATCTGCGCCTTTCGACCCGGGCTGATATTGGGTAGCGGCCTCACTTCACCGGAATTGTGCATAGGGCCGCATGCTTGGTATTTCCGAGGAAGTCGTCTTCTACAAAAGAGGGGGGGTCATAAATCGAATCTCTCCCTCGCTCAGGGGTCACTGGGGCTTCTGATTCCTGCTCGTCTGCGAGGAGGGGCGACCTTCTGCTGTTTCTTATGCTAATGACTTTAAGTGGCTGTTTCGCCAGTAGGCTTGCGCTGGGGACTTTTCAGGTTCCTTTCCTTCCTTTGGTGCGCGGCGCCCTTTGGATCCTAACTTGACTCTGCTAGTTTGCACAGCCGACGAGTGACCTTCTTTCGCGGCGCATCGAAAGCAGCCGCGAGGGGGTTGGGTCTTGTCGGCCACTCTGCCTTCTGAGGTTTAGGAGTGCCTCTTGAGGGCATGGGGGGGGAAACTTGCTCCACCCATGACGCTGCGTCCCGCATTTACTTCGGATTATAATGGAATTTGTGCTACTTCTGCAGCAATTTGTAGCGACATTGCAAAATGCATTGGGGTCTCTTCTAGCAGTAGCATCTCTGGTTAGCAGCATGGCTTCATTTATAACCCATCTTTAAACATGTTGACTAGTCAGGGCTTGCTTGGGGGCAGCTCGGCCAATGGCTTGCTAACTGTCTAAATTCTTGGGTGTAATCAGCCATATAAGAGCCTCCGCGCGTTTTATGGTTTTCATGGCCTAATTCGGGCTTGCACTCGCGCAAGTGGGTCCTCAAAACCTGGCCCGCAATGGCAGGCCGATAAATAGGTTATAATTGCAGGGGCAACTGAGGAGCCATTATCATTATGCAAAGTCACCTATCCACTCTGCGCAGGACTATTCCGCTTGCCGAGCCGCTGGTACACACGGCTCACTTTGCTGTTCTGAGGGAAATCCTTCCCTATAACTCTGCCATATGGCTCCAAACTGAGCTAGGAAAATTTCGCGCAAGGCTTTGGATGCCGCTCCGTATTTTACTTCTAACACCAGGCCAGGCCTAGGAGGCTGCTAGCGCCCTTCTAGGAATCACACGGCTGCGCAGCTGAAGGCCCCGGGCTGCTGCTGGATCGGGTTGATTTTATGGGAGAGGGAGCTGGCTCTGCTTCTCTGGCTGGGGCTACTTGCCCGCTTCGGCCCTTCATACTTTGTGGAGCTTGAGATTGTTCATATAGGGCTTCATTCAGGATCTCGTGGCTTGATCCAGCAAGAGTTCGGCCTCTTTTCCGCTTCTCTGCCAAGAGGCTCCTCTTTCCACGGCCGGCGGTTAGTTTTGTGACCAGCGCGCGGCCACGCCGGGGGGGGGGGGTGGCGGCTTGCTTCCGGATCTTTCCTAAACGCAACTTCGCGCACCGACCATGCTGGCTTCCACTACCATGGATCCTCTTCGGCAGTATTGTAGGCTCTGCTAGGGCGATTGGCTTCCTTGCACGGCTAGCATAAGTAATCATGCCCTGTCACCTGGATCCCAATGGCTCGGCGCAGATCGCTCATGGTCACTATTTGAAGATGACATGATGTGCCTAGGGCCCCTGCAGAAGAAAATTGGGTATTCTCTCGCGCGTGGGGCAGGTGGATGGAGATTCAGATAATGTCAGGCAGAGGCTCGCATTCTAAAATCCGGAAGAAATACTAGACCTCTTAGTTTACGAGAAGATATTATTTTACTGAAAGTGAAGTGGTAGCAACCAAAGAATTCTGAATCTGAGAAATTAGGCGGCGCAATTCACATTATAGAAAGTTGATGGAGAATGTTCCACAACCCAATGTTCAAAATGACACTTCCAAATTAGAAGTTGTGGATATGATAGCAGGTGGGCATCTTTCAGCATGATGATGAGGGGCCTCTGTGCCTAGTTGACCTTGGTCAATATTTGATAACGGGTTGCAGTTGCGCAGAGAGTAAGAAATGGCTAAGCGAGAAATAGAAACCTAAACTCTAGTTTAATGCTCCCCCTCCCCATTTAATACAACAGATGAATTTTTAAGTAACACCTCCAGCTCACTTCCCCACTTATTCTACGCGTCGCCGCCTCCGGCCCCCCGTTAGCTTATGGGCAGTCGAAAATAGATGCATAGCATAGCAGATCTGAAGCCTAACAAGTAAACGTGTAGCTGTTTATGGTTTGCATTCTTTTCTCTCCATGTATCTTTATAGTTATCATCCACCATTTTAAAAAGGATGTTAGGGAGGATTCTCTGGCTTTGCTTTGTTGTTTTTTGTGTTGTATAATTACCTAGTTTGTCTACAATTCCATAAATCTTCCGCTATCAAAACTATATTAGCAAAGTCAGTTCAATATTTTCATGTATAGTTTTTTTATAAATTTCTTGTTTGTCATTCGGGCATAAATGGCATCAGGAAGTGTTTTATATATATTATCTATTGTTTTCCACGTCAAGAACTTGTTGATGAATCCAAACTCTGTCAACGGAAGCCTTGAGTATACTCATCTACTGTCATTAGACCTAATGCCAGTGCCGGCACTGTAACAACATAGCGCAAAAAGGTGTTAAGAGTTGTTAACGCTATCTTACGTACTTTTTTCTGGTAAATATTACACTAATAACTAAGGCAATACAACTCTGCTAGACCTAAACTCAATACAGGCGCCATCAGTCTGGAAATGCACATTACGTATCTGACTATTAACACAGTTGAGTAAAGTCCAGAAATATTTTGCAGAAAGAGTTCTGCCCCAACTTCTCTACTGGCACTGCAGCAATACCTTATGCCACCAGACGTCGAAAATTCTACGACTAGAAAACTTAGAAGCATATACGTCTTTGTCCTATATCTAAGTATAGTATAATAAAATCATACCATTGCAATGTCCTACGCTTGTCAATGAATACTACAGCTTCAACCCATAACAGATACAAGTAGCCAAACAATAGATACAAAACTCAGAGGTTAGATCACACCAAACTTGATTGCAGGAAATGCGACTTCAAGCAAACAGAAATGTTCCAATGTCCTGCAATACTACTACTGATTCTGTAATTTTCCTCCCAACCCCAAAAACTTTAACGCTTAGCTATCTCACATATTGATGTCCCACTTTCCTAAAAAGGTCTGTAGGGAGTGGTTGCATAAAGCGGCACCAACGGCTACTGTCCTGTACTTAATTGTTTCTTTTTAACATGATTTTTCTTTTCTTATATGTATCCATGTATTGCTATAACTATGTTTTTACTTATACCTATTATCTTGTAAGCAATTAACAAATAATAAATCAATAAATAAAATATAAATATATAGCAAGCGAAGGAGATGCCGGCTAGGTAGCGCCGCCCTGCCCAGATATTGTTACAAAGTGACGCGCTAGGAATTCCAGGTAGCGAAGTATTGTAAGCTTCTAGTGGAGTGGGCCATAACATTCTTGGTAGCGGCAAGGGAACAAAGTCTGAATGGCGCTTGACCTGCTGGAGACAGCATTCTTTTTTTTTATTATTATATAAAAGTTTTAATTTTTTAAGACAAAACATATACTAACAAAAACATGAAAAACATAAAGCCATCCTTCGCCATTTTATATACATACAGTATGTCAATGTCTTTTTGTCCAACTATTGATAAAACAAATCCCATATAAAATTGTTTATCCTCTGTTCTCTAATTTCAAAGGGATGTCAATTTACTCATTTTGGCACAGTCGCATAATTTTGTTAATAACTTCCTCCTGCATAGGTTATTTTCTTCTATTTTCCAACTCTAGCTAAATTACCAATTCTAGTCACTGTAAAACATTTACAATCAATATTTGCAGTTCTTTATTGTACACATTTCCATTATAATTCCAATAAAAAATATTATTCTGGGTTTAAAGTCTAAATGTTGTTTTATCATTTTTTTCGCAACGCTATGATGTGGAATTTTAGTCAATTTTTTTTTGCATCCAAACATGTGCGCACCACATATGGTAATATGAACTAGGTATCTGATGACATTTCCATGCATTTATGCCGATTTGGCTCTCCACATTCTCGGCATTGCGTCGAGGGTAGATTCACCTGTAAAACATCTTATATTAAATTTTCTTTTAAGCAGTTGACATTGTCATTTTATAATTTTGAGAACTACAAATTTTTGCGCATTTCTGCTAAATCAATCGCATATGCCCAAAAAATTTCCCAGGGCTAATCATGCATTTCTTTAACTTGGGCTAATTCTTCCTAAATTTAAATTCTAATAAATGTCCATAGAGTTTTTTAAATTACCGTTTTCATGCGTAACGCCATTAAAAATGTATCTAAATCAAGTCTAACTTATCCAAAAACATCTTCTGTTTTAAAATCTTCATCAATCTAGATTGTATTTGCAAATTATGAAACTCAATTCCATTTTTATAAGACCTTGTTCTATCCAATGCTTGCATAGATTTAAAGTTTCAGCCCTTTGCATTCAGATCTCAGTCCCCACGCACAACTTGTTAAGCTGTTAGTTCCTTTTTATATATTTATTGGATTTAAGAAAAAATCTGTCCAATGGTAGATATCCATAATGGAAATTTTAAGTAATATTGTCTCTTTTATCTTTTCACCAATTTAAAAAACTGCCATCTCAAATAATGTCTCTAAAATACCTGTATTTTAGTTTGCCTTTTATCAGAGAAAAGGCACTGCCTATGCCGCAACAGCAAGTCATGTCGCTTCTAAATACAAAATAATTTACTGTTGCGCTTATGTTATCCATTCCTTTGCCCAGCATCTAATATTTATGCGCGCAATATATAATTCGCCAGTGGGCAAAGCAAAGCCCTCTCTTATTCTTGCAATCTTGTAACAGTTTGAGTTGTTTCTCACTTTCTTACCGCTGCCAGTAATGCATTTCAGCAAATTTTATGTTAAGCATCTTCGATAAAACTTTTCTCTAATCGAATGGAATTGTCTGGAATAGATATTAAAATTCCTCGGGCAATACATTCATGCGATAATTGTAGATATTCTCCCAATCAATGATAATTCTAAATTTTCCGCCAATTTTGTGCAAGTGCTGTTGTTTATTAGTTTAAAATTAGAATATCCTCCTTCAATGTAACCTATAATGTTCTGTGTAATCATATAATCCCTAAAATACCTGATCTTTAATTTGTGATCTTATTTCTTAAGGCTTCCTCCAACTGCTTCGTGTTGCTAAACATGTTCTTTGTTAAGGCTAGGGTCAAAGCACTGGCCAACGGATGGGCAAAACGTATGCTAAAAAGGACACAGCGGAAGAGCAAAATTTCAGGGGTGGCTGCCATCCGTTGTTATCCAGCTTCTCAAAAGTGTGCCGCATTTGGCATAAAAGCAGAACAGAAGACAATGAAAAGGGACGGATGTGGGGGAGGATGTAGCGTGGGTATGTAAAGTGGACGTTCTAGAAGCCTAGGCGGATGAAAGGCGGATGGAAGGTCAGATGACAAATCCGGCAGGGCCTTCGCGGGGTAGAATTAGCAAAGTGGTAGCAGTGTTGCGGAAGGAGTGGATGCGTAAAGCAGATGATTGTGGATGCTAATCACGGACGCCTTTTATAGGATGCATAGCTGATGCCTAGCGGATGCGTAGTGGATGCAAAGCATTCACTTGCGGCATGCGGGGAGGAATGTATTGTCGTCAGGCTCGTGGATATAAAAGGATGCCAGGCTTCGCAAGCAGTCACATTGCAGAGTGAAAGACGCTGCTGCGCAGAGATCATCATGAGAGAAGCACCATTATGGGGAAGAAAGGAAGGCCTGTGGCGCATACTCGCTGCGCAGCTCTGAGCAAGAAGGACAGAACCACCATCCGCACGCCCCTGGCACTAACTGCTGAAGCTGGTGGGCTGCTGGTGGTGCTCCTGGTGTTGCTAGCTGATGCTGTTTCTCCTACTGGTGCTGGCTGGTGGGCTTCTACTGCTGTGCTGCTGGTGCTTCTCCGCATGCTGGGCTGTGCCGTTTTGGTGGTGCTGCTGGTGCTGCTGGGTGTTTGGGCCTTTTTTTTCTCCTGCTGCTGGCTGGTGCTTCTGCCTGGCTGCTGCTGCTGTGGTGGAGGGCAGCACGCAGGCCTCAAGCCCTGCTGCTGAAGGCCACTGGAAGTCTCTGCCAGAGGGAGGAAGAGGCAAGGCAAGGACGGGAGTAGAGATAACAGTAACTCCATTTATGAAGACTTTACTGAGGAGGAAGGTGAGCTGGAATTGGCGTGAGGAGCTAAGTTACCTGGGGCAAAGCCAGCGGCTCGTATCTGTGCGACACCATAAGAGAAAGCAGCACAGCATTGGAGAGTAGAAGGTCGGAGAGGGCTCACTGGGCTATGCATCTGCAGATGTCCTCCTGTGGTGGAGGCATGATGTACATCTGGTAGGGTATGGGCCGACTAGCGAGAGCTGAATCCGACAGGACGCTAATGTGAATTGGGGCTTAATCTCAAGAAAACTAGCCGCGCAGACAACTAGTAGCATAGGAAATCACTACTAGTTCGGTCTAACCAGACTATGTCATGGGACCAGGTGCAGGCTTATACATGAGGGTGAGATGCCGCCAGTCCGAAGAGCTAGCCGCCTCTGTCAACCTCGCCGCGCTTCAGACAGCGAGCTAAGTAGAGGGGCACCTCCTCTTTCTAGCCAGGAGAACAGGCTAGCCATGTGCGCAGGCAGGTGTCTTTGAGGGCCTCAGCGATCAGAGACCGCCCGACAGCTGCACCTCCCGCTGCTGGAGGACGTGGAGGATCCCCTGTATCCAGATGGAGGCAAGAAAGAAGCAGCACCAGAGACAACCCAGCGCCCCAGCTCGCATGAGGATGGCTATGGGCAGTAGAGGCTAGACGCGGAGGGACGCCATACTGTCCTCTGGAGATCAGGGACACTAATGAAAGCCAGCACAGATCTCCTCTCCCAGCTGGTCCATTTCGACATAGCCATCCCTCCAACCCGGCACGCCGCTTCATCACATACGTGAGCCAGACCCTCGTGGACATGCCCGAGGCCCTAGTACGCTGCCGGTGATGAAGGAGAAGGATCACAGCTGTCTTCTGGCAGACCACCCTCCAGCCCAGCTGAACCTGGCTGCTACCGCACTCGCAGGTCTGCGTCCTCTCCCGAGGCAATGTCACAGCCCTTCCACGGATGCTTTCACAGCCGGCCTCACCTACCAAAGCCTACCACTACCAGGACTTCCCACAGCAGAGACCGCCCTTCCGCAAGTCCAGCCAGGGTTCATCGGACGCGCAGAGAAAAAAAAAAAAAAAAAAAAAAAAAAAAAAAAACAAACCTGAAAAAAAAAACCAGAAAAAAACAAAAAAAAAGAACAGAAACAGACAGCCCGCACTAACACCACTCCTAACGTCAGCACAGCCCCACATACACTCCTCTTCTCCACCCCAAGCCAAGCCCTTTCATCAGAACATCTGTCATCAGTCTTTGGGCCTCACATCCAGGTACTTGTTGAAGTACCTCAACCTCATGGGACTAGGAGTCAGCTCCTCTGAGAGCTTCCTGCACACACCATCTCCTGTTGTACTCTCAGGGCCAGGCACCCTAATGGCGCCTAGACAGCACTCCAGCCCAGCCACCTCCACAGTCCCTGGCCCCTTTACATCTGAGACGATGGGCACGTCTCAGAGTGACTGAGAAGAGTGCCAGAGACTGAGTTGTTACCTGTTCACTTTATCTTTGCTTAAGACACTTTACTTGGGTCATTTTGCTTTTTATAAAGTCATACAGTTTGTTTATTAAATAAAGTGTGTGCTTCACAGCACTTGTGTCATCTTTTTTACTTAATAAAGTGTTGTGAAAACTTTGAAAAAAGGGTTAAGCTTGGATGCTTGTGGGATTGGTAGGGATAGCTGTGGGATGGATAGCTTTGGGATGGGTAAGGATAGCTGTGGGATGGGTAAAGATAGTTTTGTGGGATGGATAGCTGTGGAGTGGGTAAGGATTGCTGGGTGGGTATGGGTAAGGATAGGCTGTGGTGGGTAAGATAGTTTGTGGATGGATAGGGCTTGTGGGATGGGTAAGGATTGCTGTGGGATGGGTAGGGATAGTTGTGTGATAGATAAACCTCCAGGTGCAAGCATAGTGGAGCTGTATGGTGCACCCTCCAGCTTGCCACACATATGGCCCTTTATTATCAATAACAATTTATTCATGAATGACAACACATTTCAAAATCAAACAAAACTTTTTAATTAAATGCCCTATTAATTGTAGGGCCACCAACATACATGGCACAATCTCATAGTCTGATGAGACAGGCTGAAGGAAGCATCGCATTAAGCATCTACCATCCTGTCTTGCACTCCGCTGCTCCAGCTGGGGAGTTGCACCAGTGTTTCAAGGAGGTTGCGCTGCTTCTTCCCTTCACATGAAACTCTGTTGGGACCTTGCACATCACAGTGTTCATCAGGTTTTGTCCTTGCCTCCATTCACCAGGCTCCATGTCCCCTATTGCCTGTTTGACGTCACAAGCTGTTCTGCACACTGGGTAGCGGGTGTCGCATGAGATTGTGGAAGGATGCAGCAAGCTTCCACGATGCTCCTCACATGTCTGTGGGCAATGCTGCATGGTGGGTGAGAAGTACCTGGAACGCTTTGTGGCCAAGATGGCCAAAGGCATTCTCCACCACGCGTCGTCTTGCCCTGGACAGCCTGTAGTTGAAGAATCCTCTCTGCATGGTGAGGTATCTGGAACTGTACGGCTTCAGAGGTAGGTTCTGAGGGAGAAGGCGTCATCACCCACAATGAAGTAGGGCACATCTTATGTGTCGTTGGCTAGGGGGTCTAGATCTGGGAAACCCATGATGAGGTTGTGTTCCAGCCCATCCTTGAGGTCACTGGCTTTGTTATCTGGGCATCTGGAGCTGACCCGTTGCCTGAGCATCGATGTACATGAACGTTGTGATCAGCATCAACCATGGCAAAGAGGATGATGCTGAAGAAGCCTTGTAGTTGTAATAATTGGACCTGAGTTGGCTGGAGCTTTTCAGGCCATGTGCTTCCCATCTATGGCTCCAACTGTGTGGGGAAGTTCCACCTCTAATACCACTGCTCTGCAACTTTCCTCCAGCCTTCTTCAGTGGTGGGACACTGGAGGAGCTCCTCCAGGTATTCTTCGATGATGGCCTGCACCACTTCTCTGACGCACAATGCTGATGGTGTTGTGTGGCCCCTCCAGGCATTACTGCTATGTTTCTGTACATGGTCCCAGAGGCCAGGTGGCGGAGAGTCAGTGCCACCTTTTAGTCCAGGGTCCAGGCTGGGATGGAAGTTGGTGTTTGCCTTGGTCAACCTGGGTCTCAAAGCGTCACAACTTCGTCAAACATTGCTGTGGCATCCTCATGAAGTGCTGGAATGCACGAGGGTCTTCATTCCTCAGCTCCACCATCAGCTTGTCATACAGTCCAAACTCCACTCTTCTCTCCCGATCCATCTTTGGACCCAGACAGCTCTTGGACCTTCCTTGCATAGAAAAGGTGAAACAGTCTGAACAGGGCTTGGTTCTGGTGTTGAATGATGGCGGCTACCAAAAGGAGTGTGCGATGATCCATGGTGGACATCAATGGATGATGTGGAAGAGCAAGAGCAAGGCTGAAGAGGTCTGGCACACCAAGCTGCTGGACTGATAGTGAGATCCAGTGTATTTGTATTTCTCCCCCTTTTTATAGGAAATGTCAGTTTTCCGCTAGGTGTCCTTCCACATACTCTCGACATCCTCCACACATCCTAAATATCCAAGATACATCCCATATACAAACGTTTTGTCCATTTTAATGCTTTATATACGAGCTGCATCCGCTTTCATCCTTTCTATGTCCGTGCTACTAATGCTGTGTGGACGTTCCGCGTACCTTTCGCTTCCTCCCTCTTTCTGCTTTCTGCTGGTGCGGATGTGAGTTGTGCGGATGCCCAGAGGATGCCGAGAGGATACAGCGGACGTGTAACAGCTGACAACGGACGTAGAACGTTTGTTGCCCGTATGTGTCGTGAATGTAGATCGTACGCGGCAGAAAGTTCATCCGCTCAAAAAGTTTTATTATCTCTAGCTGGATTTTTATGTTTGGATTTAGCCTTTTAACCTAGGAACTAGACTATATTTTTCCTTTTGCTTCCTTTTTTATTAAGTCAAACACATAGATTATTATTTTTTAATTTTTTTCTTCTTTATTTTTATCCTTTTTTTAACAAAAATCTTTTCTACTTTTTTTTACCTACCCCCTTTTTTATATGTTTTTTCTTTTTTCCTTTTTTCTTTTTGCATATCACTGGAACCAATTAGATTAAGGTACACAAGTGCCTGAAGATTTTTCTCCTCCCTTTTTATTTTTTGGAGTGGCAGCTGCTTGCTTTTGTTTTCTTTTTTCCTTTCTTTTTTATTGCTAAGTATTACAAGATGAGTAGAAAGACAACAGCCCCAGCTTCTTCAATATCAATAGCCTCTTTCTTCACCATCCAGAGGACAACGATCAATTCAGATGATGTTACAACAGGAGAAAGAGAAGGAAGTGACATTGGAGATACGTTCTTGAGTACTGGCAGGGTACCCAAGAGTTACTGGTAGGTGAGAAAGCCTTGCTTCCCAAGAATGAAGATTGGAAAGAGACAAACATGGCTTCGGATTTCCTAAAGATTGCAGTATGTTTCATGTAAATACAGAGAGTTAACCTTACATCCAATGCATGTCATTTGTGTTCTAAGTCATAGAGTCGAGTCATAGAGTGGCATGGGGCAGAAATCTGGCAACAGAATGTCTTGTACCCAGTGAAACCAAGAATTCACTTTAGGGATGAATGTAGAGTCTAGCCTTAGAACCACACTGTTCTCATAAAAATTGCACAGGTCCTGTCTGAATGAGAGTACTCCGACACTCTCCTGGCCAAAGTAATGTACTCCGACACTCTCCTGGCCACTAGAAAAATTACCTTGATGGTCATAAATTGAAGAGATACAGATCTAAGAGATTCAAACAGGCTTCCTGTAAGGGCCTGCAACACTTTAGGGAGGTCCCATGTGGGATACCTATGTACCACCAGGGGGCAGAGATTAGAAGCCCCCTTCAAAAACCTGCGAACTGAAGGATGGTGGGATAAGGACAAGTAATTTTCCCAGGACAACACTGATGACAGAGCTGCCACCTGACGGTGAAGAGTTTTAGGTGCTAGCCCGATTTAGCCTATTTTGAAAAAACATTAACACATCTGCAACAGATGCTGAAGAGGAGTTTCGGGCTAACTTAGAACACCAAGTACAGAAGATCTTCCAGGTAGCATCGTTTATGTGGTTGTGCAAGGTTTATGGGAAGCCTGGATGGTGTCAGCTTTGCAATCCTTATTAAAAGCTGCCACACAGTGGTGGAGGATGAAAGCAAATTATTGTTGTTTCAGTAGACAAAATAGAGGAGGAAATGCCAAGGTCATTCTCTATGGCATACTAAGAATTATAGCACAAGGTTGATTGGTACAGGTGATTTATGATGGGGAGAAAGGGGTGGAGGTAGGCTTAGTCTTGTGGGAAGTCTGGGAGGAGAACATTAGTTCTGGAATTCCACAGACGTGCCATGTTCCTGTTTTAATAAATCACTTTGGGATTATGCCTGTCTCAGTCAGAACGATTGGAATTGATAATTCATGGAACCCTTACATTATTCTGGAACTCTTTTTCTCCTAAAAGGGGCTGCTGAAAACTTCAGGACTTTTTTTCAAGAGATGGAGAAAGCCCAAGAATCAGCCAGCACTGAAGGTGAGACAGAAGGAGCTTGGGGAGGGCCTTCAGAAGAATTACCTGAATCCCTCAGCTCCCCTTTGGAGGAGATGATGGATGCCTTTAGAATTGCAGAGGAGAGACAGGAATTAGAAGCCAGGCCAAGACATTCAAACTCATGGAGGGAGTTGTTGAATGATGTAAACCAGGTCGCCAGAGGAAAAATCCTTCTTGAGCCTTCTGTATACAGCGAAGGAGGCAGACTGGGGGAAGGAGGCCAAAATTGAATCGAAACCATTTCAAGATGACAACCCCCAGATTTATTCTGAGATTCCATCATTAGCAGAATTACCACAACAACTCCACCAATTGAAAGTGGAAAGTTTTGTCTCAAAGCTGGCCTGAAAGAATGATCTTACACTATTTTAAGAATGCCATTGACCCAGAAGTAAAGAAGGCCTGTAACATTAGAGAGATACCAGAAACTGTGAAAGCATGATTTGCCACCGCCCTCAAACTAGACCTTATACACTTTATAGTGGCTCTATAAAATTAGTCATATTGGGACTTGCTTGACTAGATAAATGGGCGCCTACCACAAAGTGGGAGGATAGGTTCAGAAAAATCATTATTGGGGTGGGCCCATTGCCCCCCCCCTTCCTCCCACTAAGAAATCACCACCCAAATTGGATCCAACCCTGAAGCAGCAGCCACAGCCTTGAACCTTCTTCCAGGTACTCCCCAAGTACCCAGACAGTATAGAGACTTAGCTGAGGCATTCATTGAAGAGGAATGTAATGTTTTACCTCCTCATTGACCCATGGATTGTGCCATAGAATTAGAACCTGGGGCAAAGTTGCCAAAACCAATGTATTGTATTGGTTTTGATGTATTACATGACACCAGCTGAAATGACTGAATTGAAGAAATACATCAATAGTAATTTGGAAAGAGGTTTCATTGAACTTGCCAAATCTAAATTGGCTGTCCCCATGCTGTTCAAAGAAAAGAAAGATGGTGGGTTGAGTCTATGTGTTGATTTTAGGGGTATGAACGCCGTATGCATAAAAAACATGTATCCTCTCCCACTTATGAAAGACTTATTAAACTACCTGTCTAAAGGCAAAGTCTTCACCAAGCTAGATCTGAGAGAAGCTTACTACTGAGTCCACATAAAAGGAGATGAATGGAAAACAGACATTAACTGCCCTTTGGGTAGTTTCCAATTCAGAGTCATGCTTTTCGGACTTCAGGGAGCCCCCACAATGTTTATGCAACTCTTCAATGAAGTGTTACACCCATATCTGTACCGAGGAGTTCTCGTATACCTGATTGACATCCTTATATTCAGTGAAACCATCGATGAACATGTCAAATTGGTCAGACAAGTCCTGAAAAAACTTCTCGCGCCAAATTATATGTGAAACTGTCAAAATGCGAATTCCACAAGGAGTCGCTGGATTACTTAGGCTACTGAATATCCAACCGGGAAATTGAGATGGACCCTGGGAAAGTGAAAGCCATGCTGGACTGGTAACCCCACAAAACATGAAAGCAACTTCAATGCTTTTTGGAGATTGCCAATTTCTATAGACAATTCATTCCTTCTTTTGCTAAGGTTGCCCTCCCTCTGACAGAGTTATTAAAGATGGGCCCTTCACCCACCAAACTGAAACCCAACCCCTTGCTTGGACCATGGACTGTCAGAAAGCTTTTGAGATGTTAAAATGCCTCTTTGCAGCTGAGCCCATACTCCAGCACCCAGACCTGACTAAACCTTTTATAGTCCAAGCTGATGCTCGTGATGTGGCAGTAGCGGCCATCTTGCTACAAAAGGACTCTCAGAACCAACTGATGCCTTGTGCTTTTGTGTCCAAAAAGCTAACGGACACAGTGCGAAGATGGGCGGTCTGGGAAAAAGAAGCATTTGCTGTATTTGTTAACTTGTTAACACATTTTTGTGTTAACACATTTTTGAAGCATTTGTTAACTTGTTAACACATTTTTTAGAAGGGGAGAAAGAGTTGTTTGAGGTGTGGACTGATCACAAGAATCTTGAGGCTCTAAAGACCCCTCAAAAACTATTACCCCAACAAGTCCCCTGGGCTCAATACTTCAAGTGGTTCAACTTCAACATGAAATATATCCCCAGAGGGAAAAACATATTGGCAGATGCCCTAGTTTAACAGTCACTGAGAGGAAATAGTGCAGGCTTTGATATAAGAACCTCAATTTGCAGGTCAAGTAACCACTTGAGGCCAAGCCAACCGTAATCCCAAGCGCCTGGAAGACAAACTGACCTTGGAGTTGAAAGTGGCCCTATTGATCGATCCCTGGTTTGTGGAACATCCAACTGACTTAACAATGAATGAGGGATTGGCTTGGAAAGGGACTAATCTTTATGTACCCATAACCCTGAGACTAGTAGTACTAAAGTGTAGCCATGACTCATGGCTAGGGGGACACTTCAGGTTCTTAAAAACCCTACATCTAGTCAGGAGACAGTTCTGGTGGCCCAAAATGAAACCTGACATCGAGGACTATGTAAAAAGCTGCTTAATCTGTGCCACGATGAAACACAGAACTGGAAAAAACCCCGTCTCTTCCAACAAGTAGCTGAACCAACACAGTCCTGAGAAGAAATCACAATGGACTTTATCGTAGACTTACCTGAGAGTGGAGGGAATACAATCATTTGGACGGTTATTGATTTGTTCTCTAAGCAGGCTTACTTTTTGGTCTGTAAAGGACTTCCATCTGTAAAAAAGCTTGCAAAACTGTTCGTGAAGCATATTTATAGACTACATGGAGTTCCCCATAGAATAATATCAGACAGAGGGGCACAATTTACTGCTAAATTCTGATGGGAGTTTTTAAAGTCTATTGAGTCGTCCCAAGGGTTATCCTCAGCATTCCATCTGGCTTATAACAGAGCAGCAGAAAGAGCAAATGCCATGGTGGAACAATACATTACATGCTATGTAAATTATCAACAGTAAAACTGGACTGAGTTATTATCATTTGCAGAGGTTGCTTATGATAAATGCAGTACATAGCAGCACAGGGTTGACTCCATTCCAAATTAACACTGGCATGGAATTTGTCACTATGCCGGAATTACCTAAAGAACCTCCTACATCCATATCTGTAACAGAATGGATGAATATTAAAAAAAGGTTGGGATAATATGAAAAAAAGCTTTAACTGAAGCTGCAAAGAATTACAAAAAGCAAGCAGACAAACATAGATCCCTTCATCACCATTTAAAGTAGGAGATAAAGTATATTTCTCAACCAAATACCTTAGATTGAAACTTCCTAGTAGGAAGTTGGGATCTAAATTCTTAGGTCCATTCCCAATTTCGAAAATAATCAATCCTGTCACAGTCCAATTGAGTCTTATGGAAAGGTTATCCAAGATCAGATGCTACTTGGGTAAAAAGTTGGAATGTACATGCAGATAGATTGGTTAACCAATTTCATCAGGAGTTTCCCAACAAGCTGAAAGGTGCTCTTGGAGGAGGGAGGGGGGTTAAGACATAACATTAACCTGTTTGTATTTGTTCTTTATGTGTGTGTTTTTTTAGGAGGCGAAATTTTCAAGGGGTGTTGAGGTAATTCCCTGTTAGGAGAATGAGCGCACACAGGGAGACGTAGTGAGAGTGGTGAAGAATAACACACAAACAGCACACAGCTACACTGTATGGTAAAATGTAGGTTTTTACTTCCAGTAAACATTTAAGCAAAATCCAAACAAGCAGTCCAAGGCATTCACAGTTAAAGCAGTCAGTTTTCAGTCCAGGATAATCCAAATAACAAAGTCCAGTATCAAAAACAGTTCAGTAACAGACTTACATCAAATCCAAGAATAACGATGATCAATAACAGTCAATGTAGGAACAGCAACACTCTCAGCAACAACAGAACAGGACTAAACAACCCAGGTTTCTGGCTCCATCTTATGGCCATTTGAGGAACCACACCCAATTCCACCCAATTCTCTTGAAGAGACAGTATTAAAATGTCTATCCTGGTTTATATATTTTCCAACCCAACTATTAGGTGACTTACATTACTCACAACCCTTTGGTTTTCAGCTGATTAAAAGTAAAGTTTTTCCCTCAACCCCAAACAATCAGTCCCATGGCACAATCACTGCAGCTTCTGCTGGTCTGGTGACATTACTCCTTCTCTCGGCCAGGTATGAGAATGCCCTTGGTTCCTGGGAGACAGTCTTAAGGAAGTATTTAATTTTGATTACACAAGCCCAGCAATCTCTAATCCCCTCTCCCTATCCCTCAGTCCAGTGTGGCAACACTGAAGCTACAAGATGACTTCAGTCAGGTCAACTTCAGGGTTGACAAGGATGGCCATCACAGTAACATTGTGAATTTATAAAATTTAGAAAATCTATGCAGAGTTGCATGTTACCGATAGAATAAAGAGGTAAAGGAGATGGAATAAATTGGCTGTATAACTTTCAGTTGGAAGTCTTTTGAAATGCTTGTATTAGTACAAAATGATCTGTAATGGCTGAAAATATCTCTTATCTCTTAATGCCAGCATAGTAGAACAACTTTTGTTCTGGCTTTCATTTGCAAGTAGATATTTAAGGAAAATAGGATAAGTCAGAAGCACAGTTTCCCACCTGCATATATTTATAGATATGATTTGAAACCTTTCTTTTCCTTCGGGAGTTTAAGGCAACAGACTAATGTGTCCTCTTTCTTCTAGTTGGCGAATACAGGTAGAACTCAACTTACAACCATTTGTTTCATGATTGTTCAAAGTTGCAGCAGCACTGAAAAAAGTGACTTGTGGCCAATACTCATTGTTATGACCGTTGCAATATCCCCACAGTCATGTGATTAGACACTGGATGTTTGGCAACCACCATGTAATTACGATGTCAAAGCTCTGAGAAATGAACTCAACCAATCCAGCAACTCTGGAGATTTTCGGCTTTCTCAAATAACTGCTTTATTGAGTATATTGTTTCAGCACGTTTGAAATGCAAAACCAGCTCTGGCTATTTCCTGCACTTTCAGTATAATTAAAGAACAGACAGCTCCCCCCCTCCTTGTCACAGGTCACACTATTCAATTAGGTGTTATGGTGTCTCCTTGGTAACCTTTTCCAGTCTCCAGATAGCACCTGTTGGAATGATCTTGGTTCCCATGAGATAGTAACTTGTTGATGTCTGGTCTGATATTCCAGAACTCCCTCCTTCCCCCAAACTGAGAAATGGAGAAAATGGCTGCCAAAGGCCCAATCTGTTTAGAAGTTGACAGAGGATGGTTACAATATACTGTGGTGCTAGGATTTCAACTGCAATCTTCCTAGGGACCATCTGACAAGAAAGTCTATGGGGATGAAGGACTCAGGTTAGAATTAGAATTTGTGAAGGGAATAGCTGAGGCAGAAAGTTGCAGCCGCAAAGACCAGTAACAATGGTGGGACATTACTGCCTAGCAACAAGAAAGTTACAAGTTTAGAAGGACATGTTAGCTTACTAAGGCATGTAGATATATAAACTTGGGTAATCTCTAACTTATTATAATAGTAAAATGCACACCGCTTTTGATAAGAAAGCTTATTAATGTAAATATGCAATGTATGAAGAAGGAGAAGAAACCAATCAAAAGAAATGTGTTAAGGAACCAATGATTGGTTTTTAGGGTATTAATTTCCTTAATCATAGCTGTATTAAATTTGTGCATTGTCCTTTAGCTGCTGAGACCCTTTTGTGAGAATACTCCAATCAAAGAAGCTGAAAATATCATTCCTCATATCTGGGGGTCTTTACTGGCTTCTATGCCAAGTTAGGACCCATTTTGAGAACAACGGAAGAAGCCAAATTCACTTAACAACTACATGATTCACTTAGCAATGGTAGGATTCACTTAACAACTATGGCAAAAGGGTCATGAAATGAGGCGTGATTCACTTAACAAATGCCTTGTTTAGCAACAGGAATTTTGGACACAGCTATGGTCGTAAGTCAAAGACTACCTGTCCCAGAGTCACTAGTAAGTTGAGAGTGGATTTGAAACTGGGTAACCGGAGTCTTGCCTAAACACTTTAACCAGTTCACCACACTGATTATTCCAATGTGAGGCAGTTTACTCTATTATTTTTCTAATTCTGGTGAAACTTAGGCCTACCATAGAAAATTTAAAATCAGATCTATCCAACAGCTTCCTTCTCTTCCATTAATGAGCTATGGTGGTGCAGTGGTTAGAATGCAGTAATGCATTCTGCTGACTGCCGATTGCCAGCAGTTCAGCAGTTTGAGTCTCACCGGCTCAAAGTTGATTCAGCCTTCCATGCTTCTGAGGTGGGTAAAAAGAGGACCCAGATTGTTGGGGGTGAAATGCTGACTCTGTAAACAACTTAGAGAGGGCTGTAAAGCATTGTGAAGTGGTATTAAGTCTAAGTGTTATTGCTATTGCTATTCTTCTTCTTCCCTTTAATCACCAGGATTTCGTAAAATAAACGACTTTTGAATATAACACAATGGAGTTCATTTTTCCCCCCATAGGGTCAGCATAAACATGACATACAGATATCAGTTGAGATTAAAAAAAAAAAACAGGTATCACCTTTCTCCATGAATTTACAAGCATTATTTCTCAGGAAGAAGTTAATTTCCCTAGTTATCTCAAGGTCAGATCTGATGTCCTTGGGTTATCATTTGTAGGAAGTTTCACTCGTTAAAAGTGGGGTGTGTGGGTTTTTTTCAGATTGTGATATTTATAACACAACCTTTGTCTTCCCCGACTACGGCAAGATGAGAAAAATTTTATTGCAATGCACAATAATCAGTGCTCGTAGGAAGACCTTTCCTTTCCTTCCCACAGTAAGAGCATGACTTCAGAGCATTTTTCACTTATCCAATGTTTTATGACTCAGACTCCACATAAGTATTTCATAAGGAACACTTTTTAGACAATATTCATTTCTCACTCATAGAACAAAGCTATATTTGCATAGGATGAAATCTAACCTATAATTCTCTCTCTAGAAGTTGTCTTCTATCCCTCCCGTTGTATTTTGCAATTATACTTTTAAGCTCCCTATATATTTTAGCAGTTTATATATAAGTAAATACAGAATTCCCCCCTCCCCCCAGGCCAGATTAAATGTGTTCCTGTCAAATATGTCATACAGTAGATACTGTAGAGGCAGTGTTCCAATATCTCAAGGGTTGCTACAAAGAAGAGGGAATCAAGCTATTTTTCAAAGCACATGATGGCACGACTAGAAGCATTGGATGGAAACTAGTCAAGGAAAGAACCTAGAACTAAGGACAAATGTCTTGACAGAACAATCAGTGGAACAACTTGCCTTCAGAAGTTGTAGATTCTTCAACACTGGAAGTTTTTAAGAAGAGATTGGGCAACCTTTGTGTGAAATGGTATAGGGTTTCCTGCTTGATCAGGAGGTTGGACTAGAAAACCTCTAAAGTCCCTTCCAACTTTGTTATTCTGTTATTCAGGTTGATATAATAATTAAGGCATCAGGCTAAAAATCAGGTGATTTTTAAGTTCTAGTCCTGTCTTAGGCACAAAGCCAGCTGGATGACCTTGGGCCAGTCACTTTCTCCCCACCTTGAAAAGGAAGCAAGGACAAACTACTTCTGCAAAATCTTGCCAAGAAAATTGCAGGGACTTGTTCAGGCAGTCTCTGGAATCAGATACAGTTGAATGGAAAGAAAAAAAAGATTTCAAACTGTTGCTATCTCTCAAAGATATTGCCCATGCAGTGGTATTGACCTTGAAACTGTGGATCAAATTTTACTATGCTGCATTTCTTACAACAGTTTGCAGCAGAATATGGTCTGGGCTGTTTTAAAATTGAAAGCAGGAAGAGATATTTCCAAATATGTTAAATTTTTACTCTCAAATAAAATTACAGTGGGGATAGGTGGATGTTTTAACTGTGGCTATAAAATTAATAAACTAACAAATCAAATGGACTTAAATTTACCTGTCGGGATGCATTATCTTATGCTAAACCTTTTGATTATATCTGTAGGTTGTTATTCAGGTCTTTGGCATTAAAAAAACTTACACTGCAATGCATTACATTACTACCCTATTGACTTGCATGCAAAATATCTGCATCCTTCTTATTTTTATAATCCATAGCTCCCTTAAGGATATTTTTATATATATTTTTCTGGAGCGGAAAGACATTAATCCCACTTTTCAGCCTGGCATCCTCTTAGATTCATTTCTTTAACCATCCTGCAGTTACCATATGGTAGGTATGCTACCATCTGCACTTCAGCATGCAAGTAGTCCTCAACATACAACCACGTTGGTACTGAAAAAAGTAAGTTACAACTGTTCTTGCACTTAAAATTATTACAGCATTGTCAGCTAGATCTCCAGCATGGGGTTTAATTTTGCAGCATGGCTGTTATTGGCTGCCATAGTAAAGGGGAAGGAGAGAATGCCATGTGAACTGAAAGGGAGGTTTGCTCTCAAGAATTATTGCACTGCTCAGGAGTTGTTTACACTCTGTCAAAACCCACCATCCTAGGACTCCAGGTGAGTGAAATACCTGAATATGAGTTTCCCAGTACCTCATACTGGATGTTGCTTGAAACTTCACAGGGATGGGATTCAAAAATCCCAGCAACTGGTTCACTGCCTGGTTGTTGGGTGGGTGGCACCATTGTGGGTGGGACCTAACAGAACTTCCTGTTTCCAGCTTCTGGTGGGCCTCCAGAGCCTGGGGGGAGGCCGTTTTCGCCCTCCCAATGGCCCAGAGGCCTTCCCCGGGCCTCTGAGAGGGCCATAACAGCCTTGGCCTCTGGAGGCCCACCAAAAGCCGGAAATAGGCCTGTTTTGCTACTTCCGGTTTTTCCGGGAAGGCCATTTTTTCACCCTCCCAAGAGTCCAGAGGCCTCCCCCGGGCCTCTGGGAGGGCAAAAATATCCTCCCCTGGGCTTTGGATGCCCTCCAGAAGCCAGAAACAGGTCTGTTTCTGGACTTTCAGAAGGCCCATTTCGCCCTCCCAGAGCCTTCGCGCAGACCCTGCATTTACTGCCATTAAAAATGGGCCAGTGGAGACTCCTGGGAGGGGAGGGAAGGGAGGGGCAGGGCCAGTCGGTCAGTTGAAATACCAGTTTGACGAACTGTAACTTTAAAATCTGGTTTGCTTAAACCAGTCCAAGATGGTAGAATCCCACCCCAGACCCTCAGCACCAGACTCTGGGGGGAGGAATTTGGGGAAACTTTCAACTGGTAACTTTCACATGTTTTGAATCAGATCTTGCCTTGCTTTTGCTGCTATCATTTCAAACTCGGTAAAAGTACTTCTTCTCTGTCTCAATGGAGTTGGGGGTTTTCTTTCTTGGGTTTTGAATGGAGGCAAAGCTAACAAGCATCTTCATGGGGTATGATCAGAATTCATGTATTTATAATCATTGCAGCATCCTTGGGTCATCTTCCCAGCTGGTTTCTGACAAGCCAAGTCAATGGGGGAAACCAGATTCACTTAACAACTACACCATTTGCTTAACAACTGCAGTAGTTTGCGTAAAACGGTCATACAATTGGGAGCACAATTCACTTAACATCTGCCTTGCTGAACAGTCCCAGTTGTGGTTGTAAGATAAGGACTACCTGTATTTGGATCTTTCCTGCTTTGTAAAACTTATAACATAACTCTATCCACACTGACATTATTACATATTGTTTGGCAATGTACTACGTTGACTATTGCAGACGAAGAAAAAGGAAATAGCTAGTAGTCCATACATTGGCCACTTATGGAATGTTTATTTAGAATCAATCTTTTGATAGCCAGTATGGTCTAGTGTTTAAGGCACCAGGGTAGAAATCAGAAGACCATGAGTTCAAATCCCATATTAGCCATGAAAGTCAGTTGCCTGACCTTGGGTCACTCACTGCCTCTTACCCCCACCCCACAGGGTTCTTGTGGGGAAAACAGAAAAAAGTTAGGACTATCAGGTGTGTTCTCCACCTCGTAAAAATAATAAAGATGAGATACAAATAAATCTATAGTGTCAACTAAATACTCCTTTGGTCTTTTTAATTGTCAGCAGAAAGAGAGGGGGGAAAGCAGTGCATTCCTTAAATGCTTCAAATAATCGCTTTGGCAACCAAAGCTTCTGGCATACAAAATTATTACTGGAGAATATGATTGATGACTCTTAACTATGGATGTGTTTCATTGGAAAATATACATCCAGGGGGCAGGGGGAAGGCCAGGGTGAAATCAAGGGTGAAATGAATGATGTGTCAGACTTGGCTGCCGACATGTCTTCTAATAAATCAATATTTTTTACTCTGAGAGATGCAGCTAGAGACTTATTATTTGAATGGGGGTGCAGGTCGGAATCTTGACAATATAGTATAACTTTGTCTCTCTAGCATGTTTCCTAGTATCTAAGCATCTATAGAAACAGCATGCAAGACAGGAGGGTTTCAGAGGATATTACAATCATGCTGATGGAACAGATATATAACAGAGTCATGTTAGCTTCCATATAAATTGAACCATTTTCTCTTTTGCTTCTGAATCTATTAGATTCTGTCATTTGTGTTCCTTCAAAGGCAGCTTGGCCAATTAAGTCATCAATGACCCATAGACCTTTAAGGGTGGTTGATAAAGGAGTTGAATGAATTGCATCAATTTATCCGTACTCTGGACTTTTAATATATCCAGGTAGACACACAATCCTTTTCTTTTACTCTCAAATTTTCAGTGCACTTTCTTAATCAAATTCAAAGCCCTCCATGTGTTCATTTCCATCTCCAGCATTTTTCAATTTTCTCGTCTTCTACCTGAGGCACTGCTGACTCAGAGGCCAAAGTCTCCCTTGTGCTGCCCTTATAACCCATTCTGCTTTTATTACATCTGCCACCTTTCCCAGTTATTTGATTTCACCCAAACCTTTCCTTTTTTAGCTTGTTGCTCTAGTTCAGCTGTAACTTAGACGTATCAAATAAAAATACCCAACCTTCCCAGAAAACATGGACAAAAATATCTAATGAAGTGGCAACAGACTACCAAGAATGACTGGACACTCAAAACAGGTGATGTAGAAGCATTATTTGCATATTGCCCACAAGCAGGGATGGTCTGCTGGGGGTTGGCAGGGGTATGGGAGAGCCCCTAGCTAAGATTCTGTGAAGTTTGGAGAACCCCAAAATCCCACTCCTGGCTGGCTCCACCCATCCTGACCAGGAGTCCCCACATAGCCTATTTTCAATGAAGGTGGTTGCAGGGTGTACACGGTGGCTTGAGGAGGTCAAAAAATGGGCCTCCCAGAAGTTCGGGAAGGCCAGAAATTGGCCTGTTTCTGATTTCCAGAGAACCTGCAGAGGCTAGGGAGGGCAAAAACCCCTCCCCCTGTGGTGCAGGAGGCTGACTAGGCCACACCTATTATGGCCACGCCCACCCAGTAATCAGGCAGAAAACCCTTTGCAAAAATTTTTGAAGCTCACCCCTGCCTGCAACATTGTGGGTCCTCATTTTACTGACTTTGGAAGGATAGAAGACTAAGTCAACCAGGCTTGAACTCCAGACTGTGGTCAGAGTTTGCCTGCAATGCTGCACTTTAATCCCTGTGTCACCAGGGCTTCTTAAGCATGTAAATGTGCATGTTGCTCTCTATATAAATTAAATCAGGTCTTAACTCCAACAAACAGATAGGAAGTTAAGCCCCAGTCCCACTGCACTTCTGGATGCAAAGAGGGTGTAAAACGTTAAAAAAAGCTTGCCATCCATTGGAAAA
>BHFT01000564.1:0-59851 GCA_004320025.1 Laticauda laticaudata | reverse complement strand
AACTTTTTGTGCGGATGAAATCACAGTGGACGGATGCTCGATGGATAGAGCGTATGAAACACGTATGCAATGAGTACGCAATGGATGCATAGTGTTTTCCAACGGATGGCAAGCTTTTTTTAATGTTTTACGTCCTCTTTGCATCCGTAAGTGCAGTGGGACTGGGTCTTAAACCAAGTAGGTATCCTTTTTCCTTATTGCTTGCCTTCCATTTCTATTACTTTCTAGTTCATAGTTTTTATGTGCATTTTGTATATCATAGCTTAATTTTAACAGGAGACTGGGAAGTGTGTGCGTGTATACACATACACGCACACTGTACATAGAATAAAACAGAACTTTGTTTTGTTTTGAATGATAAAGATAATTTTATGTTGTAAACGTAAATAAAACATTTAGAAAAATAATCCAGAGTTGCACATAAAGTAACTTTTAATCATGGTCAGTTTCGCTATGAATTGCAAAATGGAACTTTAAAAAATGTTCTGTATTGTTACTGTAAACCTAAAGAAAAAAATGTAGGTGGGAATCATCTTTCTGAAGTTATCCTTTCATCTTATGTGACAGCACTATATTAGTAGAAATCCCCTTTTGTCTTGGGTAGCATCTTGTACTATGCTTCCTTCCCTGGACCATCTGGTTAGCATGATTCCACATGATGTATTCTGAAGCACGATCTTTTCCATATTTTCATCTCTACTTATTTAATTTCCAGTCTGCCCCAGAAGGGTCTAATTTCTGGCAATCTGGATCATGATTTTTGTACTTTGGTGGTCATTTCAAGAGAAAATCTGTGTCTGTTTTAATGATAGATTAGAAATAATATAGTCATGAAAAATGTAATAAAAGTTACAATAGTTTAGTCTTTGTTAAACATATAAACTTAGACACAGGCAGACAAAAGAATTACGAATTCATTGAACATTATGAATACAGCACAAAGATAATCTCCAGTGGAATAAATGATTCATACAATCTTAGTTCTGAGAGTTTGTTTTCTGCACAGTAAGTACTGTTGGTATCTATTATACTATTGGAAATTTAAAAAAAAATTAACTGAATCACCCAACTGTAGATACCATCTATTTTTGATATCACTATTGCATTATTATTGCAGGTATTTGATTAGGCTGCCAGATTAATTTCTTTTCATATTACTTTGATATCTTCAGACCTATTAGAATTTCTAAACTTATGAAGTGTCAAGATTTATGAATGGGTTACTAAATATCTGGTCATATAGCATTCTTTCTGACTTGTCAATAGAAGAACTGCTAATGAAGCAGTTGCTTGGGCATATGGGTCTGTTATGTTAAAAGACAAATTTAAAGGCATAAGTCCATGTTTGAAATGCAGAAAAAATATCAAAGTCACTCTTCAATGTTTGCCATTATATATTAATTTTGGGAAAAAAATAAGATATTTGTAGAAATAAAGACCTCAGTTAATTCTATTTAGATTAACATTTAAAAAAAAGAAATGTGAACATGCCCCCAGAAAGATGATTAATTTTTTTAATCCAAGTTGAAAGATGATATAAAAAATTCAAAAACTCAAATGCTGTAATACTTTTACACATACACTTTCCGTATGGAGTGGCATGCAAGTCCCAGAAGTGGCTTAAATCAAATTGAGAACTAAGCAAAACTTGAGATCAAATATAGCAGGTGAAACATAGATATAAGTGGTCAGAACGGTGGGATTCTTTAAAATTCTTTTCTCTTAAAACATTGTACTAGCTTATTCATTATAGTGACCATGGTAATTTTTTATTTTTAAGCAAGAACCAAAATCAAGGAAATAGTTCTGTAGCTTTATAGTAAGATCATAAGTAAGAAAATGCAATGGCAATTCTTTGCAAACTAAATTTTGCTGCTCAATTATCTGTTAATCGGATGAAAAACACAATGAAAAACTTGTTAAAGAACACATGTTAAATTCAGTTTCTGAATCATCCTTTCAACGTGTTTTCCACTGTTTGGCAGATAATTGTTTAGCTGTTTTTTGGTGTTGAAAATTTTCTGTACCAATTTTCTTTTAAAAGATTAAGCAATTTGAGGTGCTGAGCAATTTGACAAGAAATTTGTAGGAAAAAAAGTGAAGGATTAAGCAAAGACTCTCTGCCATGGGACTTAAAATCAATCTTTCTCCTGCCAGTTTACAATATAAAAACTGATCAGTTGCGAGACTTCTAGTCTTTTTTCTTTAGAATCTGGTACAGTTTGATCATTAAACAGTGATTAGGCACTTGAATAACCAAAATGTCTATTTATATATTTTCTTCAAAATGAATTCCACAATTGATTGTTTACTACTTTTCCTTTTTTGAAAACAAAGCTGAAATAGACCTATGAGACTATCCAGACATATAAAACAGTTTGGGAAATCTTTTATAACTGAGGGTAAAGAAAATACTACTCTTATTACAGGTTGCCATATGGATAATGCTTAAAGAGAAGAAAAGACTTATCAGCATTACAGAAATCTGAGACACGTTGTAGGTCTTAATTTAATATCCTTAATTTAATATTAATTTAATAACACAATCTTGAATGAAGTAGCACTATACTATCGAATGCATCAAGAGAAAAAAATCTGATTGTGCTTTGGGTACTCAGTGCCAAAAAGATTCACCATCAATAACCTATTTTATAGTTCTGCATTTGGTTTTTCTTTTCTCACCACTGATTTGAATTTTGTTAGATAGAACCCAGTGTTTAAGTCTGTCAAGCACCTTCTGAATCTTATCTTCCAAAATGTTAGCAATTTCCCACAGCTTGGTGTTATCTGCAAATTTGATGAGCATCCCTTCTATTCCCCCATCTAGGTCATTTAGAAAGATGTTGAAGAGCACTGAGCCAAGACAGAGCCTTCAGATACTCCACTGCATGTTCTTTCCATGTCAGGGGTGTTAAACTGGCGGCTCACGGGATGGATGCATCAAGGGCAGGCCATGCCCACCCCAGCTCCGCAAAGGGAAAAATATTGTGAAACATCACATGACAGCAACATACTACATGTTTGACACCCGTGTTCCATGTAGTTCTGATGAGAACTACATGCTAAGTGCATTTGGTCAGTCAACTGCAAACCCATCTGGTGGTGATCCAGTCTCTCCCACATTGTTCTACCTTACCAACAAATAGGCTGTGATCTATATTATCAAATGCTTTACTGAAATCTAAATTTATTATATCCACATCATTCGCCTGATCCACTAATTTAGTCACGTTATTAGCAAAGACATTATAAGGTGGGTTAAAAGCAGGTCATGTCAAACATGAGCATGCTGGCTTCTAATAATCACCTTGTTCATTTCTAGATGTGCACAAATCCACTGTTGATCTTTTCCAGTATTTTCTCTGGTATTGATGTCCATAGATTTCTAGATTCAGTTTTCCCCTTTTTGAAGACTTCTGAAAGTGTTGCTAAGAAAACTGCAGGGAGTTCAAGCAGTTACCAGAAATCAACACTGACTTAAAGGGGTTCAGACTGAGAAAGAGACACATAGACATGCACACAGATCTCCTAATGTTTCTTAATTTCCCTTCACTATTCTTTTTCATAAAGAGTTCTGACTTTGATGCTTATAGCAATACAGAGTAGAAAAACTACTACAGGTAGCTCTCAACTTACAACCACAGTTGAGCTTAAAAATTATGTTAAGTGAGACATTTGTTAAGTGAGCTTTGCACCATTTTATGACATTTTTGTTGCTGTTGTAAAGTGAATCTCTGAAGTTAGATAAGTTAGTGCCACGGTTAATTGAAATCTGGCTTTCCCATTGATTTTGATGTATCAAAAGGTCACAAAAGGTGATTGCATGACCCCGGCACTGCAACTGACATAATTATGAACCATTTGCCAAGCATCAGAATTTTGATCACATGATCATAGGGTTGCTACAAAGGCTTTGTGAAAAATGGACATGTCACTTTTTCAGTGCCGTTAACTTTGAACGATCACTAAATGAACTGTTGTAAATCAAGGACTACCTATAGCTTAGTCATTATTTAAACTTTTTGTGGCCAGGTAAAGCAAATTTGTATTTAACTACGCACCAAATATGATGCCATGTATGCATATTATGGTATAACTTTATTCTCAAAAACAGTTTTGTTATCTTCTCCCTCAAATTCAGGAAATAACAGGCCTGTTTTCTTAAGTGCAACAAGCTTTCTAGCATGCATGAATCATTACTTCATCACAATGATATAAACAGCAAGTTTCTGGTTTAAAAAAAATCCCTCCCAACCAGATACTCTTTTTGTATATTATAAAACAGTAAACATGTTTATAATTTTCAAGTCATTTTTAAAGGTAAAGAACTATCAGTATAGATTGGTCTTCTTCATGATTTTCAAGAATTCTTCCTCATTTATTTCTCCATCTCCATCACGATCAGCTTCATCTATCATTTCCTGGGAAGGAGGAGGAGAGAACCACTGAAGATTAGGCACTGTTCTAGAAGCATCTGACAGTTCTTTCATGGAATACATCCTCAACATTAACTTACAACTTTTATAATGTTTAAACTTCAGATATTATAGACGGAGTTATATCTGCTGTAAGAAGTTATAGTTATATGTAAGTATAAATTTATAAGTATCTGTATCTCTTAAACATATAACAATGGCACCACCCTTCTACCAGTGACAAGAGAGATTAGGCTTGAGAAAATCCTCTGGTCTGTAGAAATAGTCATATTGTTCAGGAAAAAAAGTATCAAAGGAGAGGGGACAAATACAGTCTATTTTTCATAGAATATATAGTGACCTTGGAATGATAAATACCAGGCAGGGAAAAGAAACAAATAGAAAATTGTCCAGATGGATTGTGTATTCTGAAACAGTATATCACCACTAAATGCACACTGAACATGCTCATTTTGTATAAGGCATCACATGCTTTTTATTATTCTATAAATTCTGATAAAAAAGCATAACTGAACAACATTTAAGCAAGTTATAAGCATCTTTATTTCTTAATATATTAAAAATCTATCAAAATAGTTTTATCAGCTCCTTAATGAGGTATCCCTACCTAATTTCAGACCCTTCAATGGAACCAACAAAATGTGGGTTCGTAACACTGTGTATCGAAAAGATATCAAGAAGATTTCTCCTCTACCGCATCTATGCATGAGTTCCTTTTATCCACTTTATTATTAAATTCAATATTTTAATTTAATGCCCAATGTTTTAATATTTTTAATCTTCTTTAATTGTTTTATCTCATTATAACCTACCCACAGTTGCTTGATAGTAAAATAGATGGTACATAATTTCACAAACAAATATAAAATTGATTTAAATCCTTTTAATTATTTTATCTTTGTTTTGCTTTTATTCACTTTAATTCTGATCATGTATTGAATTGTCTTCCACTTTGTAAACTGAAGCATTAAAAATAAGACTTCCGTAAAAAAAATCATGAATTGTTTATTAGCAGCTACATCAGAACAAGGTGAAGTGTACTAAAAAAGTAAATAAAACAGACTCAATAGTTTAACCACAACACCAGAAAGACCAATCAGTAAAAATGAATCAAAGCCTGAATAAGAGATAAATTTTTTATTAGAAACCAATAAAGAGCAGAAATTACTACTCTTAGGTGACATAACATAAAAGTCCAATACGTTACACAAAACTGAACACTTACCTGCAGTTCTTCATCTGTTAAATTTTCTCCAAGTTCCTTGGAAACTCGCTTTAGATTTTTAAAGGAAATCTTGCCTGTACCATCATCATCAAAGAGTCGGAAAGCTTTCAGAATTTCTTCTTTAGAATCTTTTTCATTCTTACAAAAACAAAGGTAAAAAAAGTAAAATAAAACAAAAACATCCCCCAAGCAACCTAAATATCTCTATAATGACAGTAAAATCATGTTACCATTTTTGTGGTCATCATTGCTAAAAAGTCTTCAAAGTTTATGGTGCTGCTTTCATCTTTCCCAGAGTCTGCTATCATCTTTCTAATTTCTTCTTTTTTTGGCTCAAAACCAAGCGCGCGCATTGCAACCTGCAATATAAAAGCTAATAACTTGTACATATCCAATACATACTTAAAAATTAGCTATGAACTTTTCTACCTAAAACAGTTGCTCCTGATTAAAGAAATGTTAGTCCTATTGTTCTCCCAGATATGCTATACAATCTTAATGTGGTGTGCTCTGCCAAATTGAGTTCCACCAGACAGAGATCTTTCCAAAGCTTGATTCCATACAGAATAATGTATTCATTTATTTAACTTTATTTGCTGCCTATTTTGCTTACTCTAGGCTACTCTAAATATCTTAATGGTGCTTGGGAGTAGATTCCAACTCAAGAATGTCTGTTTCTTTTATACAGTTTTTACAAAGTTCCATTAAAGGAATATACAGTCATAAATAATTAAGTCTTAGATCTTTTACTCTTCCAGTCTCACTGGAGGAGTTAATAGGGATCTGTAATCAGCTTTTCTGTTTAATCCATGGAAATTGTCATATTACATATCCTGTTGGTTTAATGATTTCTGTGCAATTTCATTTCCATCTATTTTTACTATCTAACTTTAATTTACAATTTGCTATTGTTTTCCTGAGACTCCTGTCTCCTCCTTTTCTCTCCAATAAGATAGCTGCATAAAGGCTGGAAAAAAATCCGTTGCTTATCAACGTGTATATGTTTCTGTTCATAAAATGATAGGTTAAAGATGCCTGCAAATGAAAGTAGTGGTTTGGAGCCTTGTCCAGGAGGATTTCCTATTTTCTCATCTGTAGCAGATGCTTTTTCTAAGCACATGCTTGTCATTTGCTGTTTTATGATGAGCTCTATGCTCCAACATACATCATCAAATGAAGATTAAAATTAATTAATATCTCAAACAACAATACCTATATCTCCAGGAACTCCTGAATTTAATTCTTATTCAAATAAGAAACAGGAAGCACAAAATGTATGGTATGCTCCCTCCATAAGAGGCCATCTTTGGACCCAATTGTTTTTGAAAACTACTGACCAATCTTCATTCTTCCCTTTTTTGGGAAGATTGTTTGCAACTGATTAAAACCCTGGAAGAAACAGATTATCAAAACCCACTTCAGTCAGATTTCAGGCTGGATTTAGTACTGAGACAGCCTTTGTTGCATTTGTTGATAACTTTTGGTGGATAGTGCATCCATCCTTATGCTCCTTGATCTGTTAGAAACTTTCAATACTAATGATCACAATATCCTTCTGAGCTGGCTCTTTGGATTGGGGTCCCCATTTTACGACCATTGATTCTCTTCCTTTTTCCAAGGCCTATTCCAGTTGGTGTTAGTTGGTGTTAGTTGCGACAGTGTGACCTGGACTCCTCTGTGAGATGCTGCAGGGTTCTTCTATCCCCTCTATTTCAACATCTACATCAGGGATGTCAAACTCAAGGCCTGTGAGCCGGATCCGGCTTGCAAGATGCTTGAATCTGGCCTGCGATGCCTCTGCTAGCAAAAATGGGGCATGAGGAGGGAGTACTTGTAGTTGTCTGTGGGCCAGCCGGGGGAGGAGATGGGACAGACACCTTTCTGAAGCATCCTGCCGGCCAAAATGGAGAACTACAATGCTAATCCGGCCCTCAAAGAAATCCAGTTTGACACTCCTGATCTAGATGAACCCACTGGGTCAAATTATCTGCCCATTTGGGGTTTGGCACCACCAGTTTTTTTATTGAAGTACTGCACTACCTATACTTTTCACTATTTTCTTCTTACACTTAACACAAAGTTTATTTAAGCAATGAAACAGCAAAGGCAACTTGTTTAAGTTGGGCTTCTGTAGTCATAATGAACAGATATGGATTTTGCATGCTAGTCCTGATATCGCCCTTAATAGACTACTTTGGGTAATATCATAGAGTTGTAAGAAAATATTGCAGCATAAAAAAATCAAAATCAAACTAAAGAAGACAAGGAAAATTAATACATACCTTCAGTTCTTTCACATCAATGCTACCACATCCTTCAGTATCAAACAAATCAAAAGCTTCTCTGATCTCCTGCTTCTGATCTTCAGAAAGGTCATGTTTTAACCCACTTTTCCGACGATGGGAGCTACTCAAACCTGGTTTTTTGTATCCAGATGCCTTCAATAAATGCAAGTTAAAGTAGTATTTAAAGTATCTATTTCAGTGAATTTATTTTCCACATTGCCAAACAAGTCAATAGTAAACAGCCCAACCAAAGATCCTCTAAGACCACCTTCCCCACCCCTGGCAGAGCAAGCCACTAGAATATAAACTGACACAGAACCCCACTCCTTACTAGCACCAATGATGTTACCTAGTTTGGGTAATGAAACATCTGCAATAAAAAAATCAAGCTCAGAAGGGTACCAAGGACTCCTCATTTCAACCCTGAGCTACAAATATTCTTCTTTATTGGTACATGTTGCTTTCAAGTGTATATGTTCACTATAGGTGGTGCTTACATTGTTCATTTGTACTGCACTTAGATATAAGATATCAAAAATATTAATTGGTAGAAAACATAACATTTTTCTCCTTAAAGCCTTATTTCAATTGCATGTACTTTACATGTAGGTGTAACTTGGATGCTTTCTCAAAGGGAACAACCAGAAACACTCAAAGGATGGGAACAAACTGCAAAACCTCCCAATTTTAGTAAGACTGGAAAGCTGGAATCATACATGGCACTAAGCCATGTTTACTTTTGAGTGTGTTGTGGAAATACAGCCCTTTTATAAACTATGATTTTCAGCCCGCTGGAGCTTAGTCAGCAAGCTATGGCTGAAAACCACGCGGTGCCCTTTTACTACAAGTATTAACACTGCAAAAAGAAAACAACATCCACTGTATATACTACAATAATGTTATTCAAATCGCCTCATGTTTCCTCGTGAGGCATTTCTTGATTTACGGTATTTAGGACTCAGGCATATATTCACCGGCAAAAAAAGGGCACCAGCTCTCCCCACTTATCCAGGAATGGGAAACTTTTTTCCCTCCCGGCAGAAATTCAGAAGATCAAGATACAACACTTATTTTTTCTTTTTAAAGTCGAATCGGCTTTTACTTTGCTCGGGTTCTTAAAATATCCGCGAGTAAAAATAGGGCATAGATTTACTTCAGCCAATCAGACTGAATTTGGCGCGAAAAGTAATCCGATTCCGAAAGCCACTGGTTCAGGATGAATTGCAATTGTGGTCGCTCGAGGTTTAACGACGCTGTCACTTAATTCAGTTAACTAGACCCCGTGAGAGAGGTGAATGCGTGAGAAAGGTTACAAAGAGACTATCAGATGTTATTTCCTTTCCCAAAACGCGAGGAAAGGAACACTCACCATTATCTGACAGAAGCTCAGTTCACTCGTTTCAAGAAACCACGCCAGCCAAGCCCCCTGCAAACATTGATTACGTCCCGCCTCTGACGTGCCCGGATGGTCCAATGGCCGCAAAGATTCCCGCGAAAGCTCGCCTCTGTTCGTTTTAACCAAGGCCAATCCAGACACGCGAGTGGTGGCCGAGCTTTGTGACGCCATTTCGTGTTGCCGTTTCCGCTGGCTACACAACAGACGAGGCGCTGGCGTCCTCGAAAGCAGACCCGCAACGCGTTGGTTTCCCCGAGCGGGTGCTGGCTGACAAATCATTTTGCCAATCAGCCAAGGAAGGGCGTGGTGGCAGGGTGGGTTCCACCTCAGCTGAGGTTATCGCGGTAGGGAGATTTGGAATGATGCGAATTGGTTTTTGACCGCTTCACGGGATGCCTTTCATGAACGGAACCGCAAGGTAGCCAAATTGGCCCAGAAGGAACACCAAATAAAACCTTCAAATGCAACAACGCAGGCTTCTTTGGTGTCTCGCCATTTACTTGTCGCAGAAGCAAGGGGTGAAGATAAATTTATCAAGGTCTCAGCAGGATCAGAAGAATAGTATTGGAAACTATTGCGATTTCATAGCACTAACCCTTTTCATGAAACCCTTCCGAATCATAGCTGAAGCTGCCTCTTGTTTATTTGTTGTTGTTTACACTTTTCTATAAGGATCGTTTAAACTGAAGGACGATTGGAAAATAAAAAGCTCAAGCAAATATCTGAACGGAAAGCAAAGTTGGCAAATAATTATTGACTTGAATGAGTTCCTCGAGGAAATAACCGACAAATAAAGCCGAAGTAAATTCTTAAAAGAGGATATCACAGGTGAAAAGTGATTCGCGGACGTCCTGTCGATTGCTATTTTACATAATTTACGATTTTCAGTCAGCTTTAATAACTGACCTGAACATATCAATACTTTTTTGAAGCAAATATTAAAAGTGCACTAGAGAATATTAAAAGTTAACATTTAAAATGCGCCTTTTTCTGAGCTCGTGGTCAGAATATAAGTAATATTGTAGACTCCAAAATTTTGAAAACCACAGAAAAGAGCAGTGCAACCTAATGCCGTGTCGTTGGGATCCTTACTCAAAACCCGCTCCCTGCTTTTATTTAGTCCTCTGCTGCAACTTAAAGCTGCAGTCGAATTATATTAATGCTTATCCTCCTGGTCGAAAAGCTTCCCGTGGTCTCAGTAGGCACCTTTACATTTCGCTCACTGTTCCATCTTTTCGCTCAAGTAAGGGCGGAATACGGGCAAAAGCTTCACATGCTAACCGAGCATGCTCAGCAGAAGACATTTCCGTCCGGCCCGGCAGCACAGAGACGATTTGCTTGCTCGAAATGCGTCGCCTTTGCAAAGGGAGGCGAGGTTAGGACCCCTTGTGGGAGAAGGATGAGCGCTGTCTCGGGTTCGAGCCGCGGCTTCTGACTTTCGCAAGAGAAGTGAAGCCGAGCAGGTAATTGCTTTCTTAAAGCCGATTCAGTTCGCGGGAGATATTTGACGCCCTCCTTTGGAAAACAACAACAACAAAACCCTCCGTCCCGATTCTGCCCAACCCCTCCCCCACCTTACTGGGGGAAGGGTGCGTGGGGGGGGGGCACGTAGGGCGGAGTCGGAGGAGCGGCAGATGGTGATTGACACTCGCGCGCTGCCCCCCCACCCCCTCCTTTGGCGACATGGCCTCGACCGCTTCTCTGCTTCCCCGGAGGGCCCCGTTGGGAATAACAACGTTTAACCGCCTCTATTTCCTCCTCTGTATTATCCTGAATCTGGGGAGACAAAATGCAAGGATTGGGGGGCGGGTCTGGATGCGGTCCAGAGCCTTTCCATGTGTCGCCCAGAGGAAGATGGCCGGGCAAGACGGGACGGGGTAGCTGTGGCTCGGAGACTTCTCCCTTGCCGCGCAGAGAAATGGGCGACCAACCCGAGAGCCTTACCGAGCTCCTGGGTTGGCAAGGAGAAGGGGGGGTTGGGGGGTAGTGTGGGAGAGTTGTGACCGGACAGGACAGAGTTAAGCAGCTAAGGCCCGGTCCCGCTGCACTTATGGATGCAAAGAGGATGTAAAATGTTAAAAAAAAGCTTGTCATCCCTTGGAAAACGCGATGCATCCGTTGTGTACTCACTGCATACGTGTTTCATACGCTCTATCCTTTTGAGCATCCGTCCACTGAGATTTCAGCCGCGCAAGGAGTTTTGAGCTGCACAAAACTTTTTGAGCGGATGAACTTTCCGCCGCGTACGATGTATATCCACGACATATACGGGCNTGTCTGCTGTATCCTCTCTGCATCCTCTGGCCATCCTCGTAATTCACATCCGCTGCAGCTGAAAACGGAAAGAGGGAGGAAACAAAAGGTACATGGAACATCTACACAGCGTTAGTAGCACGGAAATAGAAAGGATGCGCAGTGAACGGGTTTGCATCCGATATACATCCGTGCGGCATCCCCTTTCCTTCCTTTAGGTGTACATGATGCATCCACTTCATCCGCTATGCATCTGCTTTACAATTATCCCCCGTAGCCCCTTCAGAGGTGCCATCCGCTTCCATCCACTAGGCTTCCTTTGAACATCCATTTAACATCCCCACTACATACTACCCACGTCCGTTCTTATCCGTTCTTTTCCGTTCTGTTTATGCAAATTTTCGCCACTTTTTGGAGCGGATGATGATGGAGCCACCCCCGGAATTTTGCTCGTCCGCTGTGTCCTTTATGCATACATTTTGCATCCGTTGGCCAGCGGGACCGGGTCTTAACAACAGTGTTGCGACCCTTTACGGCGACGTCGATCCAGTTCTGCTAATGTTGTTGGGGGAGCAAGAGGGTGGCAGCCAGCAGCCAGCCAGTTGCCCCTCGGGCAGGAAGAGAAGCCAATTGAAGGAACCCTTTTCCAGATTTCGGCTTCTTCCTTCCCCTGTGCTGTGGGTGGTGATGGCCAGCTATCCTGTCTGAGTGGTGGTTGACAAGTCTTTAAGTGGTTGATTTCCCTGCTTCTGTTGCCTTTTGCCTTCCCAGGGGAAATCAAGAACATTTTCCTTTTCTAGAGGATGGCGGGGAACACAATTCGCTAAAGAGGAACCAGGTAAAACTATAGTTTCATCTTCGTGTTGGGGAAAGGTTCTTGCACTGCTGGGCCTTTTTAAAAAAAAAAAAAAAATTTGCCCTTTCATACCAGTGGATCATTCCACCAGTGAAACAAATGCCATTTTATCATGCACTGATCAAATAAGCAAAAGCCTAATCCAATGTTCTGAAGCAAATTTTTCAGCTCAATCCTGAACTGTTTGTTACTATGTCAGCAGAAATAATTTTAGCAAGTGAAAATTGTACCTGCTGACTTCCCTGAGGACTTCTATACCAGAGCTCTATACACTTCAGGGCCAGTGGTGGGTTTCAAAGTAGGTTACCACCTGTTTGGTGGGTGTGGCTTGTTGGGTGTGCTTTGTGTATGCGCATGCCAAATGCCCACTTCGCGCAGGCGTAGAGGCTTTCCTACTCACCTGCAATCCTGCACTCCTACTGTAGCTGCAGCAGCTGACGTGTAGCAACCTGCTGTGCCATGCAAAGCAGCTGCGCTTCAAAAGCAGGTAATAAAGGTCAATATTGGAGCCCGGGCAGGCGGGTGGGCCCAACAGCAGCTTCTCAGAAAACCGGTTTGGTCTACACTGATCTTCAGAGCTACTGCTACGCCAGAACCGGGCTGAATCGATAGAATGGCACCACTGTTCAGGCCTACTTTAGACCCGGTTTGATCTTATGTTAGTTGTTTGTTGGTGAATCTGCTTTAATGTATTTGTAATCACAGCATAGCTAGTTTCCTATGAATCATTGGGTTATGTGGATTTTAAGCCCATGTCAAACTCCACCAACGGATGGAAAGAGGATGTAAAACGGAGAGAAACACTTGCCATCCGTTGGTGAACACGATGCTTCTGTTCTGCACTCACTGCCTCCATTTTTCATCCTCTCAAACCGTCCAGCATCCGTCGACTGAGATTCCATCCGCTCAAAAAGTTTTGAGCTGCTCAAAACTTTTTGATGAGGCGGAAAATGTAATCCAATGCGTCCTTCTGCATTCCGAACGCAAATAACGGGGAACATCCGTTCTCATCTGTTGTCATCTAGTTAGCGCTGCTATGTCCGCTAGGCATCCGCTGCGCATGCCCCGCGCAACTCACATCCGCTCCAAGCGGCAAAATGAGGACCCAGGGAGGAAGCGAAACGGACGCAGAAACGGATACAAAGCGTTAGTAAGCTGGATGGAGAAAGGATGAAAGCGGATGCAGGCTCGATACAAACATAAAAACAGAAAAACGTCGCAGAGGGGACCAATCTCAGATATTTCAGGATGTCTGCAGGATGCCTAGAGGATGCAAAGGGACACACGGAGCGAAAACCTATCTTTCCCATAAAAAGGGGGAGGAACTCACCTGGATTCAAACTTCAGTCCAGTAAGCCCTGCTGTGCAAGACTTTTTTCAGCTCATCTGGCTCTTGCTCTTCCACAGCATACCAGTCATCTCACCATGGATCGTAAACACTCCTTTTTGGTAAGCCACCATCTTCATGCAACAGTGTGAAAGCATCTACAGGCTCTTTCACCTGTTTCTTACTAACGGGAAGAAAAAGAGGCGGCAAGAAGTGTCTGGGTCCTAAGATGGATCGGGAGAAGACGCAGAGACGGACTGGTACAACAGCTCGATGGTGGAGCCTGAGGAATGAAGACCCTCGTGGATTCCAGAACTTCATGAGCATGCCTCCAGCATGTTTGACAAGTTGTGGAGCGGCTTGAGACCGCATGGTTGAACCAAGCAGAAGCACCAAACTTCCGGCCCAGCCTGGACCCTGGGCTCAAGGTGGCACGAACTCTGCGCCATCTGGCCTCAGGGACCAGGTTACAGGAGCATGCAGTACGGCTGTAGGGTGCCACAAACACACATCAGCATTGTGGTCAGAGAGTGCGTGCATGCATCATCTAAAGAATACCTGGAGGAGCTCCTCCAGTTGCCCTCTACTGAAAGGCCTGGAAGAAATGTTGCAAGCATGGTATCAGAAGTTGGAACTTCCCCACACCGTTGAGCCATAGATGGCAAGCACGTGGTGCTAAAAGCTCCAGCCACTCAGGGTCCTTATGCTCAACGACAGGCTTTCCTTCAGCATCATCCTCTTCGCCATGGTCGATGATTGACAATAAGTTCATGTTACATCGATGCTTCAGGTCAACGGCTTCATCTTCAGATGCCCAGGTAAACAACGCCAAGTCACCTCAAGTGAGGGGCTGGACACGCCTCAATCATGGGCTTCCCAGATCAGACCCATGCCTACCGACACGCAAGATGGCTCCTTCATCATGGGTGGATGAATGCCTTCTCCCTTAGAACCTACCCTCAAATGAGCCCTACACTTCCAGATGGCCTCACCCTGAAGAGTAGAATCTTCAACTACAGGGCTTTGTCCAGGGCAAGGCGGGTGGTGGAGAATGCCCTTGCACCATGGCCAACAGGTTTCCAGATACTCTCACCGCCCATGCAGCATCGCCCAGAGACCTTTATGAGAACATCGTGGAAGCTTCGCTGCATCCTGCACAATCTCATGCGCACCCGCTACCCCAGTGTTGCAGAACAGACTTTCCAACAAGGCATGGGGACCATGGAGCCTGGTGAATGGAGGCAAGGGCGAACTGATAGATACTCTGGATGTGCAAGGCCCAACAGAGCTTACATGAAAGGGAAGAAGGCAGGCGCAACCTCCTTGAGACACTGGTGCAACTTCCCAGCTGAGCAGTGGAGTAAGCCAGACAGGATGATAGATGTTAATTGGATCTTCCTTGAGGCTGTTCGCATAACCTGATGAAATTATTGTGCCTGTATGTTGGTGGGCCTACAATGAACAGGCATTTAATAAAAGAGTTTGGTGTTTATGGTTGAAAATGTGTGATCAAATGATACTTGTTATTGTGATAAGTAAAGGCGCCAAAGGGTGTGGCACTGGGAGGGTGGACCATAACAGTCCCCACTATGCTGCACTGGAGTTTATCTATCCCCACAGCTATTCCCATCGCCACAGGTATTCCCTGCCCATTCCCATGCTAATCCTACCCATTCCACAGCTATTACCCATCGACAAGGTATCCTGCCCGCATCCACTGCTACCTTAACCTCCACAAAGCATGCAAAGGCTTAAACCATTTTCTAAAAGTTTTCCACCAAGACTTTATTGAATAAAAGAAAACTGATGCAAGTGTGTGAAACAAAGATAATCTTTTATTAATAAAACAAGCTGTAAAAGAAAAATGACCTAAGTCAAGTGTCCCATAGCGCAAAAATAAAGTCAACAGGTAGCACCCAGTCCTCTGGCACTCCTTCTTGTCACTCTGAGGCGTGCCAGTCTCAGGGGTGAAGGGTTCCAGAGTGCTATGGAGGTGGCTGTGCTGCTGGAGTTGCTGGTTTGAGCGTCATTGGGGGTGCTGGCCCGGAGAGGACAACAGGGACTGTTGTGGAAGGATAGCTCTCAGACGCTGGGCTCAGCCCCGTGATTTTGAGAGCCCCTTCCTCCATGAAACATGGGGTGTCAGCCCCAAACTGATGACAGATGTTCTGAGGCCGGGCTTGGCTGTGGGGTGGAGGAAGGAGCAGTGTAGTGGGGATGTCTGGTCTGCAGCTGAGCGATGTGAGGCGTGGGTGGCATCTTGTGGCGTGGGGTGGCATCTGTGCGTGTGGGTTGGCATCTGTGGCATGGGTGGCAGATCTGGGCGTGTGGGGTGCATCAGCGTGGGTAAGCAATCGGTGGCACCCGTGGCCATTCGATGTACCTGTGCCTGGACTGGGAAAGGGCTTGCCTGTGCTGCTGGAGCTCCTGGTAGCGTAGCCTTGGTAGGCTGTGGGCCTGTGGAAAGCCTTGGAAGGGCACAGTGACATCAAACCTGGGGGTAGAGGAGCACGGCCTGGACTGGTGAGAGCAAGGTTCAGCTTGGTCTGGGGGTTGTTGGAGAAGATTCGATGATCCTGTTCTTACACCACCTTGGTACTGTGGTTCCGCACATGTTCATGGAGGGTCCTGGTTTGACGTAGGTGAGGAAGGGGTTTGGGATTGGAGGATGGGGAACGTTGGTGTGTTTACCAGCTGAGAAAAGAGATCTACGCTGCTCTCTGATTGGTGTCCCTGAATCTCAGCAGGACAGTGTAGCTCTGCCATCTCTATCTGCGCTCTCTGGCCTTTCTGTGGAGTGGTGGAGCTGGGGTAGGAATGGGGTTTGGCTTGGTGGGTGAAGTGCCCTCTCCTTTGACTCCACGTGTCAGGTGGGTCTCCACGCACATCCCGCCACGGGTAGTACAGGCTGTTCGGGGGGGTCTCCATCGTGGCACGCTCCACAGATAAACCTGCCTGGACACAGGAGCTGACTCTTTGCGCAGAAGAGGACTGGCTCTCTGTGGGTACCTGGAGAGAAGAGGGTTGTGGGAGGGGCTGCTCCTCGGTGGTGGATCTCACCCTCCAAGAGGCTGCGCACTTGACCATCACGTAGGGTGTCTCGGTCTGTCAGGTTGACCGCGGGCCTGGCAGATTTTCTTGAGGTGCAGCTTCCCGTTACCAGGTGTGGCATGTGCTTCCACCAGCCGAGGAGACACCTCCGAAGTGTAGCCAAACTTCTCCGCCTTCTCTCTCAAGCAGCCTGCTTCCTTTTGGTGTCTCGATAGAGCCTGTGTCCTTTCCGCCAGAGGTACTCGTTCTCCCTCAGCCATTCCAGCACTCATCCTCATGTTCCTCTTCAATTGAGTATTGCTCTCTCCGTTCACAGCGTCTGCCTCTTCCTTCCCTCTGGCAGGGCCATATGGGCCCTCATTAGAGGGGCTTCGAGGTTCTAGGGGCTCCTCCTCCCCACACCAGCAGCAGCAGCAGCAACAACAACAGTAAGCAGCAAAAGCAGGACCAGCACACCAGCAGGACCAGGAGCAGCAGCAGCAGAGTAAGCACCAGCAGCGTCAGCGGCAACCAGCAGGACCAGGAGCAGCGCCAGCAGAGTAAGCACCACGCGAGCACCAGCACCAAGAGCAGTGCCAGAGAGTAAGCACCCAGCAGAAGCACAAGCACCAGGAGCAGTGCCAGCAGAGATTAGCACCAGCAGAAAGCACCAACCCAGGAGCAGCACCAGCAGAAGCTCCAGCCCAGAAGAGTCAGCCGAGCAGCAGAAGCCCCAGCAGAAGCAGAGTCAGGGCCAGGGGTGGGATAGTGGCCCTGTCCCTCTTGCCAGGGCTGGCAAGCAGATGGCTGAGGCTTTCTCTTCTTCCCCATGGTTGTTGGTGTTGTTGGCTTGCTGGCTGGCTGGAGCTGTGTCTGGCAGCAGGTCTTTCCTCTGAATGGTGACCTGCTTGCAAGCTGCTTCCCTTTATATCCGCGGGGCTGACACATGCATCCTCCCTGCATGCGCAGTGAAATGCTGTGCATCCGCTAGGCATCCGCTAGGCTTTTCTGCTAGGCTTCCGCTCTGCATCCGCTTCATCCGCTCTGCATCCGCTCTTTCTGCTGAGCGTCTGTTTCGCTGTGCTCCCCCGAAGCCCTGCGGATGTGCCATCCGCTCCCATCCGCTTCCTCCGCTAGGCTTTCCGTGGAGCATCCACTTTCCATCCCCTCTAGATCCTCCCTACGTCCGTTCCTTTCCGTTGTTGTCTGCTCTGCTTATGCAAATTTGGGGCACCTTTTGAGAGCGGATAACAACGGATGGACATTTCTCGTCCGCTGTGTCCTTTTTACAAACGTTTTGCATCCGTCGGCCAATGTGACAGGGCCTTTAGTGATATCATTTCCTTGGTAGGAAGTCTTGCCTGGCTAGCTAGTTCTGGGAATTGAAGTCAACACATTTTAAAATTACAGCTGTTGAAATACACTGTTCTAGAGAGTATAGCATCTGGTCTCTTATTTAGAACATCCCTTGGCATGCAGCCAAGGTTCCATCTATTGGGAAAAGCACTTAGTTACAAAATTACCACCATGCTGACATATCAGAATTCAAATTTGAAATGCAGCTGAGGAATGACAGCCAAAAAAAAGACTTTGAAATATTTCAGTGTGGTCCTTTACATACTTTACAATCAGTCCTAACTTTTGAAAACTCCCTACCATAATGACCATTAGATTTTATTCTGCCAGCATAAGATCTGAAATACAAATGAAACACATGTACAAACCATGACTCGTGTGTTATCAATTTGTTCTCTTTTGTGTGGAGATGTCTTTTTACTGCAGGACTATTGGCAGGTAGGAGATAGACACAATGGGGGATGTTGGTCAGCTGGGGGAAAGGACAGTAAGCACTACTCACCTCAGGATGTTTTTTCCATTCATGGCCTGCTGGAATGAAGACAATTAGGTAATGTTTTCTAAAGGATTGAAGAGGAGGGGTAGAAATTCAAATGATGTGGATGAGCCCAAGTGATGATGAGAAGGTTTTACTGTTGTGCAACGCTGACATAAACCCTTCCAATCTAGACACTTCTGCATGATTGCAACAGCTGACTCTACTCATGTACAGCTGCTTTATTATGTGAATTACTCCATTTATTCAGCTCTCTACAATATAAAGTTTATGTTCTTGTATGATGCATAAAATGCTAGTCCACTGAATTAATAAAATTATTTACCCAACACTTCGAATCATACAGTCACCACTGAGCCACAAACTAACTGATTGCATTTCAACATGGTGGAATGTTGTGGGAACACAGTCTGAATTTTATTTATTGTATATTCCGTGATAAGTTTTGTTGGTTCTAAAAGACACCAATGCAATTTCATTACTTTTATTAAGACAACAGTGGTTCGATAAACAATTGTATTTATGATTCTGTTTTTAAAAATTGTTTAGGGAAAAGACTGATACAAGTAGCTTAGCAAATATAGATAATGAGCAAAGAAAGTTGCTGAGAAAAAATTCTAGAAATAACCAGTTTCGCACTATAAATTTTTTTCTTTTCTTCCTTCTGTATTCATGCATACATCTAAGAACCTTTCAAACTAATAAAGAAGTTGATTAGTTTAAAGATATGTCCAAATCATCATTTATTAGCAAATGCAGTAGATATGACCATGGCATAATTCTACTTTTTGGAAGGCTCTATAAATTTACTTTGTTCATCTACCAGAAGAATGGGAGAAAAAGAGATTGTGGATTCTTGATTTTAGTATAAAGAATCTGCCTGCATGCCTAGTCAAAGCAAATCCAGAAATCACAGCAATTTTTTTCTCCATTTGCCTGAATTGTAACACTACGCACATTTCAATTGGGTTTTTTTTTTTTAGTGGCAGTATTCTGGAGATAGTGCTTCTCTCTTTTTCTTATAATCTGGTCTTTATTTGGTTCCTATTACTCCACCAATAATCTAATTTTCCAAATAAATTTTTACGAATTTCAATAAACTTGATTCATTCTTTAATGCTAATTCTAGGTTTTTATTCATCAAACGTTTAGCCACATCAACCAGCAAATTTATGCAGGATATAGAATTTAATTTCTATCTGAACTGAGTGCAGCTCTTTCTCAGAGAGATATGTCAATAGTGTCCAAAACGTAACATAAAAGCCAAAACAGATAAGGCACAAGCAACAAATATGTGTTTCATTTACAGCTGTCCTAGGAACATGGCTTTCAGAAACGTGAACAGAAAGAGACATATTGGTCTGCAACATCTTTCAGCTTTGGCTTCCACTGGACGGACACTTTTAGGACCCATGAAATCGTCTAAATTTATAGTTGATGGAAGTATTCCTGGTAGTGTGTTGATTTGCTCTCCACTGAGACTTCTTGAGAACATGGATTTAAGTAGTGCTGTGGGGCAGCTTCTGAATGAAGCCATCCAAGCACAGAACAAAGATTATAGAACAGGGGTGGCCACTCTGCTCTTTCTTGTTGGCGCATGGAGCAATGCTGTACTTGAGTGCCTTCAACACGATGTTCCAGTTTCACTCATAGTAGCTATAATGTCTGAAAGTTTGGATTCTTGTATTGAACAAGTGCAGTGTATTGCATTATCATTACACAGCATACAGCAAAAGCTAAATGATATTCCTATAGAATATGAAGGCATGAGCCTTATCAATAGTAGCTCTAGCCCCTCTGGAAAACAGTTTACAGACATTAATAAAACAGTTAGGAAGTCTGGTACTAGTATTTTAAATCTGCTTAAAAATGAACTATCAGAAGAAAAATCAGAAGATCCTATGATCCAGCAAACAAATTATATCAGTCCAGGCACACCCGTCATGAACAGTAGGAAATGTGTACTATCGAAGTCAATGAACAGCAATTTTGTTTTCAGTGTTTGCAAGACAATGATTAAAAAACCCTCTGATTTGCATAATTGTCATTTGGATGCCTTGACTTATAACAGAAGATCAAAATTAACCCATAGTAGATATTTTAGCAATGCAAATAAATGTGAATCACCACAACAAACAATACATCTGGATGAATGTCCGAAACCTTTTGACAAGCTTAGTTATTTGGGACAACTTGCATTATCTCTTAGCCATGGAAATGAATCTGCCCCAAAAATGATACAGGACATTCTCAGATGGCAGCTTCCAGGTGCCAATCAAAAAACTGAAACCTGTCCTTTCCAATTTAATATTTCAGAAATTGTGACATGCTGTTTATCAGGAATATCCGAAAGTCATTCATGTGTTCACCCTGGCTATATTACGCTTGTATGTCCAGCAAAAGCTGCTGCTGTGAAGCAATTTCAGGATATGCCTATTCGTGTTATTCTTGTAGATGGTGACTTAACTGAAAATTATCACCATTTAGGGTTTAATAGATTAGAGAATATGAGCATATTTTCAGAAAATGTGCCTCATTCAAAGGAAAGCTCAAGCTTATGGGTTGATTATATAATGGACATTCTGATTCAGTCTAATATTAATTTAATTTTGGTACAAGGTGCCACATATGAAATTCTAGAAGAAAAATGTCTCTTACATAAAATAGTGATAATTAATCATGTGGACCATAATGTGTTGAGAGCTTTTAGTGATATGAGAGCTGAGATAGTGACTTACATCAATCAAGTGAATGAGGATTGTATTGTCAAAGGCATATGTGTCAATCTTTATGGGACTCTGGAATTAAACTTGGTGGAGGTCAGTGGCCAAATCCCACTTGCTTTAACAGCAGAAGGACTTCGATTGGTAACTGTTGTGCTCTGTTGCCCTTTTATGTCAAAGATGCAAGCCATGGAAGATCAGTTTTGGACCTGTGTGTATCGTCTACATCATGCACTTCTTGATCAAGCTGTTTTTCCAGGAGGTGGTGCAGTTGAGCTTCTATGCCTCAGTTTTCTTGAAAAACTAGAAGAAGCAATCCCAAACTCTACAGGCCACTTTCATATTGCCTCTTCCTGGTTCGCAAACTCTTTAAAACAATATAAATCTTTAGTGCTTAGGGTTTTGGCAAGTGGTTGGCACCAGTACCTTTTTGCTGTCATGGGTAATGCAGCAAAATGTACATCAGAGTTTGAAACCCACACTGTCATACAGCAGCATCTGAGAAGAGCAGCCATGCATGCTTCACCATCTGCCTACATCTTGGAGGAATTTAGTAAGGGAAAGATAGGAGTAAGCATTGAACATTCTGCTATAGGTGGAAAGGCTTTGAAAGTGTGTGACAATATTACTGCTAAATTAGAAGCTTGGCGCAGAGCTCTAGAATTGGTGCTCTTGGTCCTTCAGACAGATGCTGAAATTATTACAGGCCCAAAAAAGGATGAATTGTTGAAATCACAAGACTCATGTGACTTCCTATTTTTATAGGATTCTGTGCTGCTGTTAATCGATGATTAACAATATTAATTAGCTATTAATAGTATTTGTGGGCAAAGTCAGGAGCAAAAATGTCTCTAAAAAGTCCAGAATTATGGAATCTTTGTTTCATAAAACAAAGTTCACCTTCAGAGAATGAGGTCAGTCCCCAAAGACTCATTTCCATATAAATGATAACTCTGGTTTCCTTAGTTGGCAATGATATAATCGGGTGAAAATTTAATTGTAGCTGTATCCCCTCTTCTAAATGCGACTTAAACCCCATTCTGTGAACATTTTGTCTTTCATCAAATATTAAAGGGCTCAATAGTATAGAAAAAGGTACTTTTAAAGGCAATGTTTGTATCAACATGTTTGTTCAATTTGTTTTCAACAAATGCTTATTGAGCATTTATGTTTAGAGTGTAAAACAAGTTTTTAACAATGGTATGTATATGTGTAAGCAATATATTAGCTCTGAAAAATAATATTTTACATATCTGAAACTATATTTCATTTTTCTGTTCTGCTTTGATTTAAAATATTTGAGATTATTGCTGTTCTTAAAAGAAAAAAACACTTCCATTTACTGATCAAACACAGCATACTTAGGTGTAAAAAGAATTGACTGTTCTTTTTAGCCAGCAGATGGCAATCTACACACTGCTATTTACTACAACCTTAAGTACAATTAACCTTAAACATTTTAATTAAAAACAACATGGTTTTGATGCACATAAAACTGTATTCAAACTGTGTTCATACAGTTTGACAAAAGTTAGAGAATCAAATGAAAGCCATATTTGCAAATAATAGGAAAAATAAGGGCTAGTCTATCAGCCTGCCCCAGGTGCTTGATATTGGATCCTATGAGTTTTCAGAAGGAAGTTGGGATTGTTCATGAAGCTCTGCTACATAGTTTGAAATTAGAATGCAATGTGGGTCTTACATTGAATCATATCTGTGCGGGCACTTTCAGTTTGTGAATCCTGTAATGTCCATTCTTTTATGGAAAAACTTTCGGAGATGTAACTGTATGAGATTCCTAGTGCACTGCTGGACAAAGAATGAATCCAATTGAACATGGCTGACAACTTCATTAGGATGTACCTTGTGAAAATAAAAGTGATGAAGAGAACAAACTTCTCCAATCTTATTGTGTCCACATATATTTGTTTATTTAATAAATGTATAGCCCACCCATCTCATATACTGTACATCATTCCAGGCAACTTATAACATAGTCAGCTGGCCGACCTGTTCTTGATTAACAGATCCCTCTTTGGTAAGAAGGGTTCATGGAAATCCTTGTGAATATTATTGCAGGTATCTGTCAAATAAAAACCACACATCCAAAATATCTTGAATTCCAGCTGGGCAGGTTCCTATGAACTTGAGTGGAGCATGTTCAGTTCATGTTTCAGCCAGTTGGTCCTGAGGAAGGGGACAGGGTCCTTGCAGCTGTGAGCTCTGTCACCTGTGCTTTGGACCCATGTTCCTCTTGGATTATCAAAGCTTCCTGGGATATGGTTGGATCCAAGTGTTGTTTAATGCCCACTGCAGAAGTGTCTGCTTATCTCTGCCTTGAAAGAGGCAGTATTTCACTTTAAGAAGCCATTTTTGAACCTAATTTTCTTAAACAACTTTTGTCCAGTGTTCAACAATTCCCTTTTTTGGGAAGGTTGTGAATATGGTGATTGGTGCTCAGCTTCAAAGAGCCCCAGAAGAAGATCTTTTTCAGTTGGAATTCAGACTGAATTATAGTAGTGAGAAGGTACTTATATTATGGAGTGTGAAAAAGACATTTTGAGACTGGACAAAGCTGTCAAGATGAGAAAAAAGACAGCAAAATCTCAGCTGGACAGAAGGAAGGGCAACAAATTCAGACACTCCAGTGGTAAAGGAGATGTGGGGAAGAGAGAATTGTACTTTCAGACTCACAAGATTCTGTCAGTATAGCATGAAAATAAAGTAGAATTAACTCATCTGGTTGTGAGTCCAATTTGATTTATTCTGTGAGGCTGACATCAATCTAACTTCCCAGAGTTGCTTTGGATAATGAGATGGGTATATAAATTTAATAAATAAATACAATCTCCCAACTCTGAAATATTTTAAGAACAGCTACTGTATAGGTCTGTTTGCTATCCCAACAGATTAAAAACAATTACCCAAATTAATTATTTTATTAGGCTAGCACAGTGATAGCAACCCTTTTTGTTGTGTGCGTGCACATGCACGTTCAAAAGTGCGTGCACGTGTGCCAGCACCCACAGTGCAATACACCCCCCCCGCACATGCATGCACAACACCCCTGCCCCACAGCCTTATACTGTGAATGCGCTCACCTCCCAGCTGATTTTCAGCCCATTTGAGGCCATTTTCGCCCTCCTGGAGGCTCGAGGGAAGCCTCTGCAGCCTCTGGAGGCCGAAAAGCGGACCTTCTGGAAATAATGGAAATGCCCATTTTCAGCCTCTGGAGAGCCTCTGGAGCCCTGTTTTTGTTCTCCCAGAGACTTGAGGGAAGCTCTGCAGCCTCAGGAGGCCAAAAAATGGGCTCATTTCAGCACTTCCAGTATTTCTGGAAGGCCCATATTTGGGCTCCTGAGGCTGCAGAGCTTCCCACAAGCCTCCAGGAGGACAACGGGGCTCCAGAGGCTCTCCAGAGGCTGAAAATAGGCATTTCCAGTATTTCCAGAAGGTCCGTTTTTCGGCCTCCTGAGGCTGCAGAGGCTTTCCTCGAGCCTCTGGGAGGTGTGTGAAAATTGCCTTCCCTGGGCTCCAGAGGCCCTCCAGAGGCTGAAAATGGGCACTTCCGGTATTCCTAGAAGGCCCATGGATGTGTTTTCAGTGGGGATTAAAAGCAAATAGGCAGTTCAGCAGCCTCCTGAAACTTTTTTCTTGCAAGAAGGAAAACCTTCCCATAGTGTACAACAGTATGAACAGGACTTACACAAGGCTTCTATGTGATGTGTTCCTTGAAGTAAACAAGTAAACAAAAGAGAAAAGTGCAGTTTGATATTTATGTTTACAAGTTATTGCCAACTTTTACTTTAATTTTTCACACCTTTTCTGGAACATAACAAATTACTTTTACGCAAAAATAGAACTGCACAATTATTTCCACCCCAGGAAAACCACATTCTGAGTTCTATCCACATTCTGGATTCTTCCTATTCACATTGTGATATAAAAAAAATGACTATTTTGCCATACAATACATTTTAACTTTGTTTAGATCATTGTGGTTTCTTGAAAAAAAACCCCATAATTACTGGGTTTGTGCACTGTAAAAAATAAAAAGTCTTTCTTCAGAAATCACAACAGCTGGATTAAAGCCACAAACTAAAATCAAGAAATCATATGGTTTTGCACCATGCATAAATAATTTTTCCAGCTTCCTTTTTGCCTGCTTTCATTTCTTATATGTCATGTGCATCTCGACACTGCTTTTTATAGTGTAGAACAGAGGCGTCAAACTCACGATGTCACGTGATGTATCAGGACTTTTTCCCCTTCACTAAACCAGGTGTGGGCATGGCCAATGCGTGACACATCCAGCCCGGGGGCAGGGAGTTTGACAGCCCTGGTATAGAAAGTCAGCACCCACCTCCCAGAAGAATGCAATATTTTGGGAAATATTAAGAAGGCAAGATATTATATTTCCCTGATGCAGAAATGGAGAAACATGCTCTTAAAAGACAGAAAGCAGGCTCAATCTCCCTGCCCCCAGCAGATACTGAGGCCAGCTTTGAGAAATGCAGATTTAGTTATCCATTCAAGACAGGATATTTTGAAACAAAGGCAGAATGGTAGGATTAGAAGCAGCCCAGAGCAGTCCAAACTTCAACCAAACTTAGCACAGACAAACACCTAGGATTTATACTTTGCCTAAAGAGCCAGCTATATGACCCCACGGGAATCTGACAACAGCCATGTTCTTGCACAGGAACAGGAAGTTCAAGTGCAAAGCCTAAATATGCTATAAAAACCCCTCACTCTCAACTCCTTTTGGTCAGATTCACCAGAACCACAAACATGTGGTTCTGTTCATCAACAAATGGATCTCTTTTCAATCATTTTGTCTCTTGTGCCTTCCTCCTGGCTTGGAACTGAACCAGATGGATATTTCTTCCCACAGAAATATGGGAACTTCCCATATTTGAAGTGCTTTTTTATTTGGACTTTCAGATCTGTTTTAATTAGCATCATACATAACATAGATTTAATATATTATTTCCTAGGCTTTATCAGTCTTCAGCCAAAACTGAAGCATGCCTCAGAATAAGTTAGAAGGGACTTTGGACTCTCGTCCTACCCCTGGAACAAGCAGGAAATCCTATACCATTTCAGACAACTGGTTGCCCAATCTCTTCTTTAAAAACCTCCAGTGTTGTAGCATCCACAACTTCTGGAGTCAAGTCATTCCACTGATTAACTGTTCTAACTGTCAGGAAATTAGTTCTAGGTTGGTTCTCTCTTTTATTAGCTTCCTTCCATTGTTTGTTGTCCTACCTTCAGGTGCTTTGCAAAATAGGTTGACCTTCTCTTCTCTGTGGCAGTTCCTCAGATATTGGAACTATCATGTCATTCCTAGTCCTTCTTTTCATTGAACTAGCCACACTCAATTCCTGCAACTGTTCTTCATATCTTTCCGCTTCCAAGAAAGAATGCAGAGAAGAGGAACAAGGATGATTAGGGAATCATCCTTGTTCCTCTTCTCTGCATTCTTTCTAGAGTCTCAAATCTTTTTTATATTGTGACCAAAACTTGATGCAATATTCCAAGTGTGGTCTTTCCAAATCATTATCAAAAGGTATTAACACTTTGCATGATCTTAATTCTATACCTGGAGCCTGTAATCCTAAAACTCTATTGGGATTTTATTGTTTTCATTGATATTTACATTTTAGATGTCTATACACATGAGATTAGTTTAAGGACCCAGATCTTGCACATAGCCAAGGCTCAATATTTTCTTCTCCTCTTTCAACCAAATTGTTGATAGATATATCCCAACATAAAGTGAAAGAGCAGGAGAGTACACTTTGACTACAATTCCAAAGCTTGGGGTATGAATATGAAACAGAATAAACTTTCATGGTCTCGTCCAAGCCTGTTGTTTTCTGCTCTGGTCTTGGGGGAAAGGAAAGAAATAGTTAAAGATCTGAAAGCAAGCAGATAACCTGGGAGGAGGACCAGAAAAGAGCACCTGAAAGTAGAGAGATTGCTGAAAAATTTAACCAAGGGGAAGACTGGAAATAGCTGCAAGGATTTGATGAGCTATTTTCCATGAGAAATATAAAGGTCATTAGGAAGAACTGTATGTGGTAGGAGGGAAGCGGATCTCTGGGATTAAAGTTTAGGAGGATGCAACTCAAAGCCAAGCAAATCTTCAGGGAACTGTGCAGAGACCTGCCTGGGCATGAGAAGACAGGAATTGGAGAAGAGAGAAGGTGCTGAACTATGAGTCAGAAATCTCTAGGAAATCAACAGGAGACAAGAATAAATACTCCTACTAAAATTTGTGAGAATTGGGGATTAGTCATGCCCAACTAAATGGAGTAATGACCTGGAAGATAATTCCTGCTCTTGGAAATAATATAAAAGTTCTCGGCCAATATTTACAATCAAATTATATTGCTTTTAGATATGCAAATCAGCTTCATCAGTGGGATTGTACTAGTTCACACCTATTTGCTAGAACCGGTTGTGAACATTCTAAGCAGTTTGGAGAACTGGTTGTTAGAAGAAATTACTGGACTAATCCTGTAAGGAAGGCAGGAAGGAAACATTCTGATGTTTCTTACAGAAACTGCCTCTCCGTTAACCCTTATTATATTCTTGGCAGGACTAGACTTTCTGTCTCTGAAACTTCTCTGGAGTTTCCCCCCCCCTCCTTTGCTGGTAGTTTGCTTGTGTGGAGTGACCATTCAAAGTTACAATGGCACTGAAAAAAGTGACTTATGACCATTTTTCACATGACTCTTGCAGCATCCCCACAGTCATGAGAGGACAGGCAAGGAGGTGCGTGCCTCAATGTGAGTGATGTTGAGTTGGCCATACCCAGCCAATAACATGACCACCAAGCCATGTCCACCCAGTCACATGACCACCAAGCCACACCCACCAGCTAAGCCACGCCCACAGAACCGGTTGTTAAAAAATTGCATCCCATCCCTGAGCTTCATGGATTCTGATGTTGAAGGTGGTTGCTAATTATTTCAAGAGATTTGCTTCTAAATCCTGTAGCAGAAGTTGATTAACTTTTGGGTTACCTTAAGAATTTTTTTTGTTTGCTCCAGCTAAACTACACTGCTATGTCCCTTGCCTGATGGTAAAACTATGTTTTCTGGACCTTTTAGAAAGCCAGCAGGGTTGGAGCTAATCTGATGTCTTGGGAGATATTGTTCCAAAGGCTATCTTCCAGGACCTCATCAGACAAGACCCTCTAGCTGTCAGGATCCAGAGCATGCTTTTCCTGCTGGATCTGATGGGATAGGTAGATTTGACTGAAGAGAGGTAATCCCTCAAATAGTCTGGTCCCATGCCATGAAGGATTTTAGTATCACCAGCACTTTGAATTGAACCCAAAACGCAAAGAGGCAACCACTGCAATCCCATCCAATACAAAAGATGGTATGTACCCAGAAACAGTGGGCCCCCACATCCAAAAGTACTCAGTGCTGCATAGATTGAACTGAAGTCAGGCATTTCTTATACAACCTCCCACAGCATCCAGACCTCAAGACAAGACTTCCATGGCATCATTTATTTGGCCTAGAGTGGAGATGTAAAGCTACGTGCTATTAGCATGCTAATGGTATCTTTTTGTGATTCAGTCGATAAGTCATGTCCAACTCTTTGTGACCCCATGGACCATAGCATACCATCCCCCCATCTTCCATTGTCTTCCTGAGTCTGCCCAAACTCATTCTCACTGCATCAATGACACTATCTAACCATCTCATCCTCTCCTTTTGCCTTCAATCTTTCCCAACATCAGAGTCTTTTCCAATGAGACATCTTTTCTCATTAGGTGGTCTAAGTATTTGAGATTGAGAATCAGGGTTGATTTTCTTTAGGATTGACTGATATGATCTTGAAATCCAAGGGACTCTCAAGAGCCTTCTCCAACAATGGTATCATTCCCCCGTCCCCTGATGAACATCAACTGGAATAAGCCTGCAGGACAGAAGAAAACTCACCACCCACTCCCAACCCCCAAAACTGATCCAGAATGATACCATGCTTGTTTATACAGTTTTGATTGTATAAATAAGGTAGCTTTGTATAAATATATATTTATCTTAATCATTAACATATAACCTGTCAATATTTATTAAATATTGAATAATATTTTGTGCTTATTTTTGTTTTGTACTTTTTGTATTATAACTGTTGAGGTTAGGGTTAACTCTTTGTAAACTAAAAAATTCTTTTCCCCCTGTATATTACATAAAAGGATTTAAAAGGATTTATTCTGGAGTTTCCTTTCTAAATATGCTTGTCAATGCAATACTCCATCAAAAAAACATTTTAGTTTCAGAAGCCTTTTGATACTAAAACCTGATTACAGCTGCTTGTTGGAAGAAATATCCATCTGGGTTTAGTTCCAAGTGGGAAGAAAGACACTGAAAACATGGAGGCTGCTTGGAAGGGTGGTTTAATGGTGAAGCAGAGCCCTCTCTTGGGCCTTGCAAGAAATACATCCTATTAGTTATTAGATTCCCAGGGGGCTATGTGAAGGTCCACCTAACCTTATAGGCTGTCTTTGTTCTCAGCTTGGTTCAATCTTGCTGGGTGATGATGAATTGAAGAGGGTTGTGTTCTGAAAGGGTGTTGGGCAATTTCTATTATGGCTTAATGCCCTTGTCCTGGTTTGGATCTTGAGTGAGGGCTAATCCTATCCCTTTGAAGCTGAAGATCTGTCTTATAGATAGGATTGCCCAGTCTTTCTGGGGCTATTAACAAAGGTGGGGGCTGCTTTCCAAGAGCATGTTTCTCCTTTCCTCATCTAGGGAGGTATAATATTCTGCATTTTTAATATTTCCTTGTAGGAGAGGGATGGGTGCAAACTTTCTACAAGCTATAGCTGCTGTTTAGCTGTTGCAGTTACCTAATGTCAGGGGTGGGTTTCTACCAGTTTTGTCCATCTCTGCAGAACCGGTAGCTCTGAAGAGCAGCAGACATAGAACCGGTTCTATGTCTGCTGATGTTTTTGCCCACCCACCCACCTGGGCTCTTACCTGACCTTTATTTCCTGATTTTTTCAACTTCAGCTGCCGAACGAGGCACAGCTGCAGTTAAAAAAACAAGGGAAAAGGGCTTTTTGAAAGGCTGCTTCTCTGCACACAGCATGCTGGTGATGATTTACAGGCGCAGGTGCAGGGAAGAACATCATAAATCACCGAACCTCGAAAATGACCGAACTGGTAGTTAACCCTGTCGGATCCCACCGCTGCCTAATGTTTTAATATGGTTTTATTTAATTTGTGGTTTTAGTTCTGCTGCTTTATTGTGGTTTTATGCAGACTTGTATTTAATTATATTTAATACACCTGTGTTTTGTTGTAAACTGAGAGTTTGCTATAGAGGCCACATGGCAGAATTAAAATAAATAAAAATGTTAAATTAATAATATATAAAAAGATACAAATACTACTATCAAATTTTAAAGTGGGCAAAGGTTTTATATTATCTTCTTAATTATTTTGTTGACCACCTTTTCCTGAGCCTTTTCCATTTATGAGAAGTTGTACTACCTCCATTACAAACAAACAAACATACAAATTCTTCCTCCCCCCCCCCCTCCAAGGTTTCAAAACTCTAATGAGAAATGCTTATCTTGCACAGCCTGGTACATTTCCAAAATGTTGGATGAAAGTTAATTGCTTGTCAATATTTTAATAAATTTAAAGCTGCTTTTGGAGAATGGAAGGCATACTATACATGGAGCAATGTCACAGAAGAATAAGAATGAATTTGAGCTGGGAATTTTTTTATTCAAAGAAATAATAGTGGTGAGATATAAATAAATATTTATTACATTATTTTCATATACTACAGTAAAGGATTGGGGAGTGATGAACAAGCTGAAACTTCATGAAGGAGCTGCTGAGCTGAAAAGTTTGGGGATCCCTGGTTTAAAATCATTTACCAGATACCAAGATGTATATGTCCATTTTACATCTCCTGACTTTGATTTGCTGATTTTTGACAACCCATGGTACTCTGTCAATCCAGATGTCATATTATGCCATAGTGATGTTTCTTTGTTGTAGGTTATGACATGACTGAAATGAGCTATGTTCACCAGCTGACTTCCAATAAGTTAGCTATGGGTCTTAATTTCTTGAATAAGTCATCAGTTGTGCATAGAATGAGTAGGAGTGGTGCTAGAACTTGCTTCAAATTTTGCTTCTCATTTAATTTATGCAAACTATCAATATGTAGTTTCAACACAGCAAAATGGAAGAACCTTTGGAATACATTGATGAAAATATAATTAGTAAATATGGTATCTTTCTTGCCTAATGAAATACTGTAATTATATTAATTCATTTATTCTTTTAGGAGAAGATGGTACTACAACGTTTGAAAATCAAAATATATACATTGATAAATTTGATCTCTGTTTGGAAATAGTCTAATTATACAAACATACCTTAGGAAAAAAATATTCTATAAATCCTAAAGTACAGTGTATATATGCGTTCTCAACTCATATTTAATGCACATTGCTGTGAACTTTTAAAAATATGTTTTCTGTTCAGTGTGTTTCTAAGTGTTGTTCCAGAAGATATTTGGGCAAATGTACAGAGTCTCCTTTCCAAAGGCACACATACCCCTCTTTAATGTTTCAAAAGATCTTTCCTTCCTTCTTTCTTTCTTTCTTTCTTTCTTTCTTTCTTTCTTTCTTTCTTTCTTTTTTTTTTTTCTTTTTCTTCCTTCCTTCTCCTCTCCCTTCCCTTCCTTTTGCTTCCCTTCCCCTCCTTCCCCCCCCTCTCTCCCTGTCTTCTCTTCTTTGGCAAACAACTGGGCAATCCATCAAAGGCTGAAAGGTCAGCCAAAATACAAAGTTGAAATGCTAATTTCAAAGTAAGCGTGCTGCAATTTTTCCAAGAGCAGTCATGTTAATTAAATATGCTCCAAGTTCCTCTGAAATAATTTAATGCACTCTACAGATGTCACATATTATTCATCTCCCAAAAGCATTTCTTTAAAAGAAAGCTTTAGTTGGAGAAGAATTAATCAAACATAATTTCAGTGTAAATGCACCTATATGTTTTCTTGCTTTAATATATGAAGAAAAATATTTCATTTTTCAATTAATAATCTTAATTTAAATATTGCTTGTTGATACTTGATAATGTCTATTCATAAATTCTAGATATTTCAGCATACCTAAATGAAGTTCTAAAATGGTGCTGAGACAACTCTGTTCTGAAATTACAGCAGTTTATAGCGCCTCCACCTCACTCTGGCTATAACATCAAGACCAGCTGTTGACTTTAAGACAGGCAATGAAAGATAATTTTTTCATTCGCCTTGAAAAGTCAGCTTTATAACACTTTTAAAGGTTTTGGATAGTCCTCTATTGTCGTATTTTGTAATAACTGCTGACTGAGTCCTGGCCACGACACAGACTGACGAGCACGTTCTTTGCATTTCACCACCCTTTGGTGTCCTTCATGCAGCCTCTCCAACACCTCATTCCTCAGAGTGGATGGGATCACAAGCCTAGTGTCTTTCAGTAGTAATCCATTTTGTACAGTGAGTATAGCTCATTCTGGCCAGTATCCTCTCAGTGCAGGTTTCTGTTTTACATGCAATGGCCATCCATCTGCACACAATTTCATGACTCGAGAACAAATACTATCATCTTGCAACTGCTCTTTTATGATTTCCATATATGTGTGGCTAACAGGCAAGGTGTCTACCACACAGTCCACGTATATGTTAGTGCTTTCCATCAGCTTCAGTTCTGCTTTGGACATGTGAGAGTCCATAGATGAACGTGACAATGTGTCTGCTTTCCAAAGTGACTTTCCGGGCACATGCACAATGTAGTAAGAGTAACGCATGAGCCTTATCCTGAATTGCTGAATTCTCAAGGGTAGAAGATCTAGTGCTTGGTCTCCAAAACAAACTGACAAGTGGTTTGTGGTCAGTCTCCAGACAGAAATGCTTTCCTAGGAGGAAATCCCGAAACCTTTCACATGCCCCAGTTAGAGCCAGGCCTTCTTTTTCTACCTGTGCATAGCGATGTTCAGTTGGAGTGAGTGAACGCGACATGTAAGCCACAGGCTTCCATTTATTTCCCCACTCTTGAAGAAGAACGGCACCCAAGCCATATGACGATGCATCCACTGACACTTTCGACACTTTGTTCAGATCATACATGGCTAGCACCGGAGGAGAAGACAAAGCATCTTTCAATGTCTTAAATGCCCTGACCTGTTCCACATCCCACACCCAACAGTTTTTCTTAGAAAGGAGATCACAAAGTGGCTTGTCTTTTTCTGCCAACTGAGGGATGAACTACCCCAGCTGGTTTACCATGCCAAGAAAACTCCTCAGTTCGTTCACACTAGAGGACTCCTTAATAGCTCTGATAGCCTCTGTTTTCCTTGGGTCAGGTCGTATCTTGCATCAGAGATGATGTGACCCCAAAAGACCACCTCACTCCTGGAGAGTTTACACTTATCCATGTTCAGAGTGATTCCCACCTTTTCCAGTTCTTTTTAGCACTGCATGGAATTGATTGTCATGTACTTCTTGGTCCCATCCCCATACCAGTAGATCATCAATATGACAAACTATATCTTCCAGCCCCTGTGTAACTTCCACCATCATACATTGGAAATGTTCGGATGCTGAGGCAATGCCAAATGGAAGACGGTTAAAGTGGAATGGCCCAAAGGGTGTAATGAATGTGGTATACTTTGCTGAATCCTCGGCGAGGGGTATCTGCCAAAACTCCATGTTGGCGTCTAATTTCCTGAACATTTTAGCACCAGCCAGTGTTCCAAGACTCTGTTCTACTGATGGTAAAATGAATTTTTCACAACACACATANTCAAGCCAGTCAGATCCACACACAAACACACACCTTTTTGCTGTCCTTCTTGGGCACCACTACCATGCCTGCGCACCAGTCTGTAGGCTCTTCCACATGAGTGATTACTCCCAAGTTTTCCATGCGTTGAAGCTCATCTTTGACTTTCCCCATCAATGGTAGGGGAATCCTCGGGGTTTTCAAAGAGAAAGGCACAGCATCAAGTTTGAGCTTAATACAATAAGGTTGTCGAACCTCTCCTAGGCTACTGCATAACTTCAGGTTTGCTTGACTTCAGGTTTTCCATGTCAATAGTGTCCACATGAACCAACAGATCAAGAGCCACAATAGCTGGCAGTCCCAGCAAAGGCATATTCAGGTTTTTATTTTATAAATTTTGAGTAGTTTGGAGAACTGGCAAATACCACCCCTAGTTGGCGCTGCCCCCATCTATTCTCTGCCTCCCAAGGCCCAGCTAATCGCCTGGGTCTTCTTTTGTTACCCTGCACAGGAGAAAGGAGCTGGAAAGCAGGTTAGTGGGTGAGGAAGGAATGGAGATTTTGCAGTATTGTTCCCCTGCGAAGCCTACCAAGCCACACCACAGAACCAGTAGTAAAATATTTTGAATCCCACCACTGGTCCCTTCCAACTCTATTATTCTATTTTCTAAGTATTTCTTTATATGAGGAGCTCACTTTTGCATTAATGCCACAACATGCATTAGCAGCCATGCATTTTTCTCTTGTTGCATTGCTCGTACTTCTAAATAATTTATTTCTAACTGCATTCTATGTACTTTGATGTTTCTCTTAACATATCTCACTTACGTATAATAATTATGTAAAAAAAAAGCATTTTCTTAAATATAAGAAAATGGACAGAAGCACCTCTTAAACATGGCCATTTCCACTTCTTTCAGTAAACATTGATTCCTTATAAAAGACCAGAAACTATGTATTACACTGTAACTGAGAATATCTACAGATATTCCATCAACTAGCTCAAGTTGTTCTTTACTTAAACTTTACTGTTCTAATAGTGAACTCTGTGGATTGTGTATTTGGCTTATATCAAAATTAACAAGATGGCAGACAAAATATCATGACAGTTGTGCCCCATTTGAATGTATGTATTAAGAAGCACATATTTAAGGCCAGTCAAAATAGGGTTGAACTAGCTTCCTACTTCTAAATTTAAGAGAGGGTTATTATTGTGTTGAACTACCTTCTAACTTTGCATCTAAAAGAATTACTCTTTTTCTAATACCAGTTGAGCCACTATCAGCATTTGGAATGCGCTGTCACAATGTCATAAACCAGATATTTTAAGAAACCCGGAGAGCCAAATTTGTAGCATATTATTCATGGATTAAGGAGGTGTGCTTAATTCTGGCTTAATCAACCACATAATAAAATAAAATAACCTAAATTTGTAGGTATTCCATTGAGAAACTGTGGAAGGACACTTCTACACAGCAATAAAAATACTGGAAATCTATTGACAAATAGTAGATGGTTTCAGTAAAAACAGGAAGGTAGGTAAGGAGGACCCGAATACCAATCTCACAAAGATACTGTGTGTTCTTCTCAAAACAGACAAGTTACCAATGGATTGAATACTTGTTTTGCAAGTCTTTTGAAGCTTATATTTCTGAATACATGATTTAGGTTTTCTTTGCTTAGGGATATCATTGTTTCAGAATAGAATAGAATAACAGTGTTGGAAGGGCCCTTGGAGGTCTTCTAGTTCAGGAAACCCTTCAGACAAATGGTTATCCAACATTTTTTTAAAAACCTTCAGTGTTGGAGCATTCACAACTTCTGGAGGCAAGTCGTTCCACTGATTAATTGTTCTAACTGTCAGGAAATTTCTCCTTAGTTCTAAGTTGTTTCTNGCTTTGGAGAATAGCTTGACTTCGTCTCCTTTGTGGCAGCCCCTGAGATATTGGAACACTGCTATCATGTCTCTCCTAGTCCTTCTTTTCATTAGACTAGACATACCCAGTTCCTGCAACTGTTCTTCATATGTTTTATAGAAATGCTAAAACTTTTGACTTCCAATTTGTTAGTCTCCCATAATAGTACCTCTTTTTAATAAAAGTTTATCTGAATAGATTTATTAAATGCTAAGGTGCTACCACATCTTTGTGACTTTTCATCTTTCTTGTATGTAGAGATAAGACAAGCATTTTGTCACCTATGCATACAAGCATGAGTTACATTTTAATCAAAAATACCAATTTATTTCTTGGATGGAATTCAAGAAATGAACCTCTGTTTATCCAGTTAAGATAATCAAATACCATGTACTTTCAAGATGAAGGGATGGATCAAAGCAGAACATTCAGTCACGTGATATTTGGATTAGAAAATGTGCAGGTTCACATTAAAATAATATGCTTGGGATGAAAACATTACAAATGAAATAAAATATTCACATTTTATTGTTTTATATATTTTTTAAATTTACTAATAACCATATATATATTTATGGCTTTGAGCAAAGACAAAAGAAAAAAAGTTTAACTTATCCCTGATTGTGCAATTATTGTAAGAATCAGTTTGATGTATTTTTTTATCAGCAGCAACATAATCCAACATTATTGTAAATACATTTCATCCTATACAGATGTAGGGTTCCATATTTCAGGGCTTATTTATATTCAGAGAAAACAGGTCAATTCTCAAAATAAGCAATGCATAGTCTTTATATTACAGAAATGATGTGATTTGTTTATACATACATACATACATACATACATACATACAATACATACATACATACATATATATTGTATATATATATATAAGGCCTGATGATGGCAGATGAGATTCTGCCGAAACATTGCTACAACTTTAAAAGCACAAACTACTCAATGACATGGGAAAATATCCGAACAAAGCTGACACAGACATATATATATATATATATATATATAGTATCATATTATATATATATATATATATATATATATATATATATATATTATATATATATGTATGGTTGTTTTTTTTAACTTTTTGCAGGTACTTACATGTTTGCTGTTCAGCTTCCTTCGGGTATTATCCCACGTCATTGTAGTGCTTTTAAAGTTGTAGCTTTAAAAAATACCCGAAGGAAGCTGAATATATGTTTGTTGTTTTTAAGTTTGTTGTGGGGTACTAATGAATTGTGGAGTTTTTTCAAAGCGCGGGGGGGGGCTTCCTTCGGGTATTATCCCACGTCATTGTAGTGCTTTAAAGTTGTAGCAACATTTCAGCAGAATCTCATCTGCCATTATCAGGCTTCTGTATTGAGTTTGTATATACAAACTCATACAGGAAGCCTGATGATGGCAGATGAGATTCTCTGCTGAAGGTTGCTACAACTTTAAAAGCACTACAATGACGTGGGATAATACCCGAAAGAAGCTGAACTGCAGGCTTCTGTATTGAGTTTGTATTACATTACAAACTCAATACAGAAGCCTGATGATGGCAGAGGTGAGATTCTGCTGAAAACGTTGCTATAACTTTAAAAGCACTACAATGACGTGGGATAATACCCGAAGGAAAGCTGAACAGCCATTACACACAACACACACACACCACACAACTACGTTATATACTACTATATATATTATATATAATAATACTACTTATATATAATATATATTATATATATATAATATATTATATATATATGTTTCTTATGTACATAATTTCAGTTTTATACCCTGTTACCATTTTAATAACTTAAAAATCTTTAGATTTTGGACCTATCTATTATAAAGTCATCAAAAAGTTTTTTAATGGTATTACTGACAAGCATCATGTATGTTCATTTTTTGTAAGTACAGCAAAATTAAAATAAAACATATGTATAAAAATAGTTCACTACTAATTCCATTATACTCCTATCAAATGTAAACCTTTAACAATTTTAAAGACCAGGATAGGATCATCATTGTTTGGATAAAATTTGTCATCAGTATTAATATATAGTCAGGGATTTGGTGTACTAAAAATAAATGGACTTGCTGTTTACCTAGAATACTTTAAATATTATATCCCTTACACGGGATTCATGATAATTCTATTTGAACAGTTGGCAGCATCATATTCATGGAATAAATGACCACATTAACTTGATTTTGGGTTGGGAAGTAGAATTCATTAAAATAATATGTACTTTTTACTAATAATTATGCCTAATTCACATAGGCATTTACAATAGCATTGGAGGGAAAAAGTTAACAGGCAGCAGTCCGATTTGGGCTTCAGCTACAGGGCAAAATCCAAAGTAGGGAAGGAGTACTTAAAAAAAATAAACTATTATAAGATGTAGGCTCAAAACGTACTCTATTGAACTCTGCTATAGACATTACATATTAAAATAGTGCTACTTGTGAATTAGAGAAAATCAGTACACTGCTGGAAAGGGTTTGGGATAATCCATAGTTAATATATTACCAATAACTACATGACCATTCTCCGGTTCAATAGCTGCTCCTATTAATGCCTACAAAATGGGTACAGTTGAATTTCATGTCTCTCTCAACCTAACTTCCAAGTTCCTTGGAAGTTACTAGTTTGATTATGGACAAGAGTAAACTTTGACTCAGGAGTGTCAAAAGGAAAAAAAAAACCCAACCCAAATTACAATTGCAATCCAATGACTAAGAGAAAATGTCATATAGATATGTCCCATGATGACAATATACCCCTAAGAGCACTGGCAACATGGTAGACCATGAACAAATGGCCCTAAATCAGTACAATGAGCATTTGAAAAATACTCCTTTTGGAGGTATCTGAAGTCATAAGATGACATGACAAAGCAACTGAAAGAAAAGATTTACAAAACCCCCACATTCGATACAATTTCCCTTTCTTTTGTGTAGACATTAGAAGTCAAAAAGAAAGGAAAATATTATTTCTATTTTCAATGCTACATGGTGTAATAGATATATTGTTGTCCAAATTATAACACTATACACTGGAATGTGTGCTTTCCTAACAAACAGGATGCTATAATATACTTTAAAAAAAAGATTGCTACAATCAACTATCGAGTTACAGTGAGGACACAATACACAAATGAAAGACTAACTGAAGCATTGTTAAAACAAGTCATTCAATCAATTGAAATAAAACACCTAATCTTTAACTCTAGATTCAAAATCAGCATAATAGGAAATGAATGGTAAAAACCGTACATTCACATTTATCAGTATTTTTTTTTCTTCTAATATTGCTGACTGAATCTTTTAGTTGCATTGAGGGCACAAGATATTTCTGGTTCATCTTTTGGTTAGTTTTCTGTCCCCCGCTTTCCCCATCTATTATGTCTGAGCATGCATGGAATATTTCTTACAGTGTCCAGGACAAAGAAGAAAACGATAATAGCATTGCTGAAATACACATAGCAGGATCAAACATACAAATCTGCATTAAAAACACTGCATGTAAAAGTAGCATTTTAGAATGCAAGCCATTGCATTACAATTATATTGTATTTTATATCTTGTAAAAAATTTTAAATGTTTACATTTTGGCATGAGTAGCTGAAACTAAATTTCTAAACAAATACTTTGCAATGATACATCACACAGGAGCTATTTTTTGGTTATTATTACTTGGGTCTAAAAAGTTATTTACAACAAGATGAGTGAGTCTTCACTATGTACTGTTCCTTATAGTTTTTGTAGACTAAAAATTTCATTGACCCTTCAATCTAAGCCTTAACGTAAATGCACCCAAAAAATAATCTGGACCTCTAAAATAGGAATTACATCTCAATTATAGTTGACTAAGAAAGGTTAAAAATCACTGTTTGAGAGGCGCTATTCCAAGCTAGCATGGATTCAGAGAAAGCTGTTCTTATTTTCTGGCTTAGTTCCTGGAATTCATAATACTGTCATTTCTTTAAAAATATAGATTCAAATGAGGAAACTTTATATTTTTAACTAAGTTAAAAATAAATATTACAACTGTTTTTAGATTCTGAGATGTTTATAAGAAACAAAGACAAGAGATGCCATTTGGATTTCTCTCTCTTTTTTTCCTTCTGTCTGTCTTTACGTTGTACATTCAATTTTGTGGGTTAAGTTTATCTACAATTTTCTTTGTTGTTGTTGTTGTTGTTGTTGTTGTTGTAAACAGCTGGGAACTATGCAAAATTAAGTTCTAACAAATGTCCTCAAATGATTTCAGTCTGTTTCAATGCTTCTGCTTTATTCAGTCTACATGAATCATAAGTTTGAAGCAAACCGTGGTTTATCTCCCTCTAGTTCAGGGTTTAAGACTGTAGAAGTATCTCTTTGAGGCCCAGCTGTGGATGGCATCGGTCCTCGTGTTGGTGGAATTGCTCCTGAAGACATCTGTCGGAAGAGGGACACTCTCTGTGGGACTGTGCCTCTGTTCCCACCCTGGATTCCTGTGCTTTGAAGAGCAGACACTGGCTGTGGAATGGAAGCTAAAGATTCTCCCACTGTTGGATGTGGTCTTGTAATTATAGTGGAGACCTCATGGGGCAAAGAAGGCTGTGAGGCTGACAGGGGGCGTACTTCTCTTGTCAGGCTAGCATTGTGAAGAGTTTGTGTACTCTTATGGATGTCGCTCTTCTGTGACCCACTGGGCATTTGCTGCAGCTGTTGTGGTTGTTGCAGCTGCTGTGATGGTTGCAGCTGCTGCTGTAGCAGTGACAACTGTGAAGCAGTAGGAGTTGTATACTGAAAAGTTCGGCCAGCTAAAGGACTCTGTATTGAAGGACTACAGACTGCAGAAGGGTAGGAGCATGGTGAGAAAACTACACCCTGTTGAGGTGTCTGCGTGCTCGGTGTTGATGAATTCAAGCTGCCATGGGAGAGGTTGGTCACAGCATAGACAGGTGTTGTCTGTGTCCTCATCTGCATTGATGAAATGGTAGTTGAAGGACTTGAATTCAAAGCAGGTGTTTGCGAATAATTTGCTGTCCCAACAGTCTGCACCATCTCTCGGTCATACTTTACTATCTGTTTCAAAATTTCACTCTCCTGATTGTTGAAAACACCAGTATTGAGATCTTTTTGGAATTTCTGGAGTAGAATTGAATTCTTCTTTCCTTTAGGGAGTGAGATTGACATAACACACCATGAAAGTTAGCAGTTATTCAGCATAGGAATACATTTTTGCTTCTCTATCTCTAAAATACATCTTTGCATCATGGTAATGATAATTTGTAATGGTTATAAGAACAAAAGAGAAGTGATAATTAAGTTCTAGCTCTAATCTTCATATATGGTTAACAGGTCTCATTTTAAAGAACACACATTGAAGAGCCTTTGTGGCTTGAAAAAGATACATCCAGGATCCTGTTTCCCACACTGTGGGAACATGTAACTCAATAAAGCATAGCATCTAGCTATGAATAGTATTCTACTTATGGATCCAACAGTATTCAGTGACAAAAGAAGCAATATTTGTCAACCTGCTTGTCTTCTCTTTAGCTCCAATTAATTCAGCTTTTGTTTTTAAATTTACTTCAATATATTAGCCACTCAGCTCCCACGGACATTTTAAGGGGAAGAAGTCATAGCTGTGGGGAAAGAATCATACCCATAAGAATACTGTAATTGTATCACTAAATGACCTTGCTCTCAATCATAAAAACTACATACATATTTTTTTGGTATGTGAACAATTAAAAAATATACTGCAAATACCCTCTGGGAAAATTTGGTTGTACCCAATGAACTTTAAGAAGACTCCTGAATAATTAACTAATAAAGACCAATGTGAAGAAATACGTGGAGATTTTGCATTTGTAAATGTGTGTGCATGCTTGCTTGCTTGCTTGTTAGTATCCAAATATATACTACAAGCCAGTAATGACATGTTACCAAAGCTGTAAAAAGGCAAGGAAATGGAATTATTAGATTTTATAGATTCCTTCACTTGTTTTGCCAAGCTGTCCTAATTTCTCAAATGCTAAACATGTCAAGTGGGTTATGAATGTGTCTGCTCATTTAACATGTTTCTTGAAAGCAGCTATTCAACACTGGTAATGAATGACCAACAGATTGAGAGGAATAATCTTTCTAAATGTATGTGAATAATATGAAAATAGAACATATTATGTAACACTTGACTATGATTTCCCTAATATTAAGTGTTATAGGACTATGTTATGTATTTAATCCATTGCCCAAAAATAAATGTCCCGCTTAGTAATAACTGAATTGTTTCTTGTAACTAATATTTTCTGCAGCGCCACAATCATAACAATTGAACATAATTTTATATACTTATATGAATTAGTGGCAATCCTTAACCTTGAAATAACCAAAATAAAGACTACTGTTCTGCAATAGCACAGAGCTGGAAATATTTAGAAAGGTTACATTTATGTAAACTTGGTTAACTGGTTTGATAAGGGATTGTAAAATGGAGACTTGAAACTGTGTCCTAGATCCTGTCTGTTTTGTTGGGATTCCATTTTATATGGAAATAGGGATATCTAACTTTATTAGAGATTGGAACAGGAATTTGTATATATTCTTCCCCATAAGATAGATATTTCTACATATATCCTATCTGGATTGGCCCTTATTAATATTTGGATAAAAGAGCTCTAAGAATTCTAGAACCATAACTTAGACTGAGAAATCAGAAAAAGTGTCAGGAAGACAGTGGGGAATCTCTTCTCTACTATAGTCAAGAAAATTGTATGAATGCTTTCATATAGTCACCAGGACTTGAGCTTCACAAATGGGCATCATTATCTTTCTTTCCTCTATCTGTATCTCAATCTACATAGACACATGATGTCCACAAGAACACAGCAACATTATGATGATGCTGATCATCATCTTCTTCTTCTTCTTCTTCTTCTTCTTCTTCTTCTTCTTCTTCTTCTTCTTCTTCTTCTTCTTCTTCTTCTTCTTCTTCTTCTTCTTCTTCTTCTTCTTCTTCCCCAATCATTCAAAAAAATCAAAATGGCAAACTATGGTCTATTAAGTTTCTTGACTCTAAAAAGAAAAATGAATGAAAAATTGAATACCTACCTATCCTGTCTAATCTGTCAATGGCCACTGTTTCAAACGCTCGCCTCATCATTGGATATTCTTCCAAAACTTCATTGAAGTTGTCCACAGAAAGAGAATACAGGCGGCAATATGTATCTGCTCTCACGCTGGCAGTGCGACGGCCCTTAGTCAAAAGGCAGATCTCTGCAAGAGATAAAAAGAACATACAGGAATGAAGGAAGGCAGAGGAAATATGTCAGAGAAAATTCAAATCCAGTTAAAAAAAATATTTTCCAGTCTACCCAGTGTCAGTCCAGGATTCCTGGGAGTGTTGGAATTAAAGTCTGGGTGATAGAAGGAAATGAGCAAATCTCATCAACATTTTTTTAAGGTTCCAGATTATGCATTCCAGTACAAAAGCTCAGGGATATTCTTGTGCCATAAGAACAAAAGAATTGTTCAGGCTTTGAGAGAAAGAAAAATTCATGCAATTTTTAAAAATATGATCAGCTAATACCCAACAGTTTTCTCATCAAACCTTAATTTGAAAAGTTAGGTAAGAAAGGAAATATTAATAATAATAATAATAATAACAACAACAACAACAACAACAACAACAACAACAACAATAATAATAATAATAATAATAATAATAATAATAATAATAATAATAATAATAATAATAATAATAATAAAGCAACTGGGAAGATTACAGAGATCTTCTGGAAACTGGATTACCAAAATTCAGAAATCACTCTCTTACTATAAAGCTTAGAGTCTCTCAAGTTTTTTTTTAATTCTTACAGCAAAATACAGCTCTCTGATCCCTTTAAAAGGGTCAGCCTTTACAGAAGCCTATTTTTAGGACTTTCAATAACCAGACATAAAAACCAATAACAAGGGGATAAACATTGGCATGATTTTACAGTATAATTTCCCCCCTTGAAACCCAACTAAAAGATAAAAACATATAGCTACATTCTGTTTATAATTATGCATCAATAGCATTCATATCTAGAGATTTCTGTAATTACTTGGTCTTTCTGAAAAATTATTCCCTTTATGATTTTTTAAAGGAAGGCTAATTATCATTGTAATGAGAACAACCAACCTAAAGTCACTCCAGAAATACTGAAATACTGTAAGCCAAGTTTCACCAAATAAACTTAGGAGATAAAGTTAAACGGAACAGGCTTGATTGGTGCCTCTCTTAAAATAGATGGCAATTATGAGATGTAGCATTCAGAAAGCAAATAATCATGTGCAGTCATTAAACTATTCATGTGTGAGAAGATTCAATAAGAAGACTTACATATCTGCAGTCTTCTATAATTCACAAATGAAATTTTCTGAAGTGAGAACCCAAGAAAAACCCAAAAATGTCAACACCCAGAATGTCAATACCCAGAATGTCAGCACCCAGAATGTCAGCACCCAGAAAAAAATTAATGGAATTCAAATTCTGGAACACTTCACAGAATTGCATGATTTCATGTGACCAATTTCCCTGCAAAATTCTAATTTACTTACTTACCCATTCAACAATCAACAGTACAAATTCCACTGTCTCAAAATCAGCTTCAGTAAAAGCTCTTCAAATAAGAATGCTCAATACTTGGTTTAGCAAAATTTTGGGTAAATCTTCTTTCAGTTAAAATAGGTTTTTTTAAAAAGTGGCTCAATACCATCAGCAGCATACAATCCGGTATGCAAAATTTAAACAGAATAGGCCATTTTGGACTTGGAGGCCAGAGATTGCGACTTGATTTGGAATATATTGGTCTCTGTAATGCAGTACTATCTCCTCTGTATGTTAGGAAATATTTGAGTTAGTGAGCTTGATTTCAGATTATTCATCTGAAATAAACTTTTCAGTAAAGATGGTTGATATGTTACTTAATTTTTTCAAACTTTCAATTGATACAACTGGACAGTGAATTGCAATTCATTATTTATTTATTTATTTATTTGATTTGTCAATCGCTTACAAGGTAATAGGTATAAGGATAAACATAGTTATGAATATAAGAAATGAGTACAGATAAGAAAAATAAAAGAAACAATAGGATAGGGACGGTAGGCATTTTGATGTGCTTATGCACACCCCTTACAGACCTCTTAGGAAAGGAGTGAGGTTAATAGTAGACAGTCTAAGGTTAAAGTTTTGGGAGTTTGGGGAAGAAACCACAGAGTCATGTAGAGTATTCCAAACATTGACCACTCTGTTGCTGAAGTCTTATTTCCTGCAATCAAGTTTAGTGCGGTTTACCTTGAGTTTGTATCTATTGTTTGCTCTTGTATTGTTATGGTTGAAGCTGAAGTATTCATTGACAGGTAGGACACTGCAATGATTTTATATACTATATTTAGATTGGACTGAAGGCAGCGTAGTTCTAGGTTTTCTAGGTCTAGAATTTCAAGTCTAGTGGCATAAGGGATTCTGCAATGAGTAGATGAGTGTAGAACTCTTCTTGTGAAATATTTCTGGACTTTCTCAACTGTGTTAATATCAAATATGTAATGTGTGTACATAATTCTTTTCCAAGTCAGATCATGAAGAGAGAAAATGATACCATATTTTATTTCAGCACTGTCTCCTAAAGATCAAGATGCTTGTGTGCTTTCCTGATGCAGATAGTTTGAGTGAAATGATAAAACTATCCTAGATCAGATGAAAAATTAATTCCTTTATTTAAAATCATCTGTATTCAGTTGAAGGAGATTTCAAAATCCATGCTGCCACAAAATATATTCATACAGCTGAGGCCAGAAATTCTGTGGCTCCCAGAAATATTCTGTAGTGTCCACTAGGCTCAATGTTTGTTCTGAGTTCTTAAAATATACAAAATATATAAACAGGAACCTGCTGCAAAATAAAGAACCAGATTTGAGTGTTCAAATTATATAAATGAATATCATAGGCTTTCAAAGAATGGCAAAGAAACTTTTTGGATGGGTAGTTTATTTTGGCAAATGAGCATCTTTTGACTGGCCATGTTCACCATGGCAATTACTTTGCAACTAATCAAAACACTCCAAGCAACCATTTTGTAAAATGTCCCTAACCTGCTCTCAGAATTCCAATTCATACCTAAGAGACTGTCTAGTCTGGAAATGAGTCAGCTGAAATAATGAGTAATTAGAATTTAAGACTAATGTAAGGGGCCATTACACTAAAATTGCTTTACATTTTAAGGTGCCCATATCATTTTCAGATGAGATTTGAAATATCAGGGTCAGATTCTAAACAAATCCTAAATTTGTTATAATTTAATTGACTGTATCTTTAAGTTGAAAATATATTTGACATGATTATTCCCCATGAACTTAATAATTTTTCCTTTTGACAGATGGAAATCACAGGTTGTAGCATATTTGGGGGTAGGAGTGTCCAGATGGTACCTCTAATGTTTTGAGGGGTTGCTTATTGTGCTTCCTCAATATAAGGTAATAAGATAAGTTGTCTTTGGCACCCGAAATCTTACCTGATAAATAATTACATATTATATCCCCCCAAAAAAACTGTTTTGAGATTGGTTCTACTCTATGTAAAGCATATTTAATTGAATTTGCTTTATAAAGTAGAGTAAAATTTGACACAGTAATCTGAATCAGGTATGAAAATTCCTCCTTCATTCCCAATTGCTGTTGCTTTTCCAAGCTGAAATAAAAAAATAATGCTCCAGGAGTGCATTATGATGCACTCCTAGAACAACATAATGTCTAGCTGGCAATGCAATACTGATCCAATCATTGCCAGATAATTGTCCACATAAAACTACACCTCACAATGTAATTAGTTATCGTGCAATGTCACATCAATATTTCATTAAAAATGGTAAATAAATGCTCAGTGAAGAAACATGAAGTCATTTCAAGGTAATGGTCTGCCAAACCTTCTGAGCCTTGGCAGATCTGTATTTCCCTGATCGACTGATAACTGGCATCAAGCCTCCAAAGTAATAAAATTTCATTTTGAATGGGAAATGGATGTTGAAATAATTTTATGAGCAAGTAGCAACATTCTAAATATATCCCCTTCACCTCCAAATAAACTTTTAACTTTTCATTGACTTAAAAGTCTAATCTAAGTTGTTGTTTTAAAAGTAAGATAGCTAGCTGGATTTCTCTTTAATGATACTTTAAAAAAAATTGCAGGTAATCAGTACAAATTCTAAAGGAATATTCTAAATTACAAACTAGTAAGCTTATAAAAATATTGAAGAACTGCTTGACTATTGGAAACAGATCAACAGATCTTTTATTACAGTTCTGGACAAAAATTGTCTACTCTCCATCATTCCATTTTTTTTTTAGAAAGTTAATGAAGCTAGGTTGTATCTTCTACAGAAAACACCATATTTGGATACTTTTTAGACAGATTTCAGGTTCCATTTTTGAATGGAGATTATTGTGACTGATGACTTATGGGAAACCTGATATTGGAGTACTGTGAGTATCCTTGTTCCCCTTGCTTTCTTGAGGGTTTTCTATAACAACATCATGCTATTCTTTTTGCCTGATTGTAAAGTTTGGGAATGGAGAGTATAGTATTCTCTATGTCCGATTTCAGGCAATATTGACAAAAGGGAAGATATTAAAACCAAAGCCCCTGGTTCGTGAGTTGCCAAAGTGTTTAATCATTTTCTTTTTACTAACTTAGGGTAGAAACTGTTCAACCATCTAAACTTCCATGTGTAACATTTTCTATTTTAAAATATTACAGGAATCATTGTGAAAAGTTAATAAAATATTGCCACTTTACTGCTTTTTATTTTATTTACCATTTTGATTAAGCACCTTATCAAATGAATTGTGATTGTGATTATTGTTCTTTATAGTGTCATGTTGCCTATCCAGAATGGGTAACTTATATGAAATCAGACTGCTTCATATGCTATTATGCTTTTTTGCTTACATTTTAATAGCCCAAAGTACTCCAGATTGAATCAGGTGTAACTGAGAGTCTTAGAGTAAATTGATTTGGAAGTTTGGACTGAGTCAAATCAATCTTCTCAACTGATTAAAATGTTTGAAACAAACTGGATCCATTTCTCACATCATTTGACTGCTCAGATTAAGAATGATACATACATACCACCTTCAGCTATTCTTTTCTGGGTGGGAGAAATACATAGATGTCTCTGTGTATGTATAAGAGAGAATTAACTGAAAGAAAAACAGTCCTATTTCCTCTTCAAACTCCCACCCTTTGAAGATGTTTTCTGCTGTTAAAAAATGGCCAGGTGAAAGACACGTGTGACTACATTTTTTGTACCTGTAAATGAAACAGCAGGAAATGTCATAGAAAAATTGCAGCCTGTATCTATGGTTCAAATACAGGCTGCAAAATAGAATCTATCACTTGTTCGCCTATAAAAATTGCTATTCTACAGAGTCCCAAATTAATGAGTTTACAATTATACATCTTTTAGTTAACAAACACAAGAGGATATCCTCAAATACAAATATTAGGAATTTCAACTAGTAGGAAGTAAATGGCTCTGATAAAGTACAAGCATGAGAGCAATCAAAATGTGTTTCCATGGTGTTATTATCACCATTTTCTTTGTACAAGTTCCCATTACTCTAATCTATTCTAATCCTGAAGGTCATATAACTTCTCAAAGATACTGAGCATCAACAGGAGAAATGGAATAGCAGTTTCTTGTTTCACTAACTAAAGCAATTGTTAGTGAAATAACTCACTTGAATTCTGTTTGGCCAGCAAAAAATATTGCATCATCCATTTTGATAGGTTCTGTGAAATGCTGATAAATTACTTTTTAGTTGGAGGAGAAATGTGCTCACTCTTGTATCATATCCAGGGTTAAATTAGGCAGTTGGATATAAGGAAATATGGATGTGGGAGTACACATTCCTCTGCAGTTCATGAGATAATGTTGACAATCATGAAGAAATATGTAGCCATTATGGGCTGAATACAACAGAGATAACCATGTCATTTTATATGGAAATTCTCAGTCATCTAGGTCAAGGTTGTCTCAAAGTTTCTTTTTAAGAGGCAACTGGACTTTCCTTTAGTGAGTCATCTAATAAGACACAGGTAAATCTCCATGTGGCCTTAACAACTTGCTAAAAGAATGCAAATGACCAGCTGTCTGCAAGGAGTATAAATCCTTCCATTCTCCACCATCCAGCCAGACCTGAAGAAGCTTCTTGGATAAGAAGCAAAACATCTTCAAAGAAAAAAACAGAAAGTCCAGCTGCTTCTTGAAAAAGCATCTTTGGGATCACCATGTCCCAAGTTTAAAAAAATTTTGTATACAAATGCAGGTCTGTGTCTATCCATATGCTTTTTAATGGCATTAATTATACGTTCAGCTATGAGTTATCAACTGATGGGAAATCGAAGAATATACATGCTTAGTTTATCTGGCTTTCGGATAGTGACTGATTAGGAGCCAAGACAGCATGGTGCATGAATAGGAGTTGGGTGACAAATAATGACATTCCTGGTTATCAAAACAGTGTATCAAAGTCTCCCAGCAAAAACTGCTTATAATAATTTTTTTAAATTACTGTATGCTGCTTTCACCATGCTCTGTGGTGAAAGAAAAAGAAGAAACCCCAAATAGACATCTCACAGTGTCTTCATAGCCTTTGTAAAGCAATTCATGTTCAATAAACTTACATTCAGTCTCTGCATCTTTACCATCCCAAAACTTTCAATGTACTCACCTCCAAAGTAGGAGCCATCAGTCAATTTCATCTCTTTACTGGATTTAGTGATAACACCAGCGACTCCATGTTGAATGAAATACATCTTTTTCCCCACAGCTCCTTCTCGGATAATGTAATCTCCAGGTTGAAATACTTCAAAGCGCAACTTGCTTAGCATGGCTGTTACAAAATTTGGGTCAGCATTGGCGAACAGAGGCATGGTGGCAACAAGTTTACGACAATTAAAGTTGACAATCTCCTAAAATGGAAAAAAAGATAATTGGTAGGACAAAGGTATCTTGGTAGAGTTCAGGGAATGTATAAATGAAATACTATCCTACTCATGGATGACCTTAGAAAAAAGGGGGAAGAGAATTGCCTTGGAAACTCTATTTTTATTTGGTAACAAACAATATGCATTTAAGTTATAGATAAATGTTATTTATTTAATGGGATATTTATTGGAGTACTAATACTAAATATAAGTAAAAGAAATAGCACTTATTGAAACATTAATTGAATTACTCAGTGAAAATCTTTAGCTAATCATGTGCCAAATTTTTACCTCTGTAACAGTTCCAAGATCATAATGTTCACAAGATCTGTACTTACACTGGTCTTAAAGCATTCTTTCCCCAGACCTGATTATTTTGATGGGAGGGGAATACATATAACATCAAGAGTTCAAAAAAATATTCAGAAGAAGCAAAAATGAGTCTGGTTAATTTACATGCCAACAATTTGACATAGATTTAACAGAGAATCCCATTTCTACTTTAATTGTTTCACTTTTTATTTAAAAAAAAGATTCAAAAATAATCTCCATGAGAAATAGATTCCAGAATCATAGTCAAAAATGGTCTGAATTTTAAAGAAATGTCTCAATTGCTGCTGCAACGAATATATTTCAGACTTCTTGATTTGAAAGCACTTGAGCAATTGCTGAGAGCAGCATAATGGGAATTATCCCTTTAAATGTGTGGCTCAGATAATAATATGCTGAAGAACTGAATAAACATTAGACCTGGTAGAGAGGTTTATGGAGAACCTGAGGAAGTTGCTGTCAAAAGCATTGATATTATCTGAAGATTGTGTGGACTTAACAGTTCATGGTTGAACAGACAGATGTTCTATCCAAATAGAATCTTACAAACAACAATAGCTCAGTGGTTAGCAGACAATATGCCATTTAGAGGCATTACACTAACTTCTCCAGCTTGTGCTGCAGATAGACACAAGAACAGTTTTTTCCCAAAAGCCATCACTCTGCTAAACAAATAATTCCCTCAACACTGTTCAACTATTTACAAAGTCTGCACTACTGTTACTATTAACCTTGTCATCACTCCTTATCACCTATCCCTCCCACTTGTGACTATATGACTGTAACTTTGTTGCTTGTATCCTTACAATTTACATTGACTGTTTCCTAGATGATTTGATTGCTTATTGTACCCTACGACTATCATTAAAAGTTGTACCTTATGATTCTTGACTCTTGATGAATGTATCTTTTCTTTTATGTATACTGAGAGCATTTGCACCAAGACAAATTCCTTGTGTGTCCAATTCTCAATAAAGAATTCTAATCTAGATAAAATATATTTCAATTCTCAGAACTCTGCACCAGCATGGTCTTTCAGTTCTGAGGACTGAAAGTATGATAGCTGAAATGTACCATATACTGTATAGACTTGTTTAGAAAAACTACTTTTCAAAATTCCATCCCATTATTAGGCTGTTGTATTGTAAGGGCCTACACAAAATGTTTGTCTTTTGCAGAGATCTCTTTTTTGCAAAGGTTTGAGAGCACAGTGGTTTTATCCGAAATACCAATCATGTTATCTGAAAATGAAGTGTTTCAATGTTCTATATTCTACAAGGAGACATGATCTGTGTCTATTTTCAGCCAACCTCTTCTCACACTACTGTCTAAAAATAGATCAGTGCTGAACTTTAAATAATAACTCGGAAAGGGTATTAACCTCTTTCTCAGAAGTTAGCTTTGTCGTAGTGCATAGTTCTCAGGGTTGCAATCTGCACTCTAGGTCTGCTTGCTGAATTCTGTTTTTAAATATCAACAAAATTATAATTTGCTTTGGACTGATCTACTTTGCACATGTAGTCAGGAGCAGGAAGTAAATGTCAACATAATGCACAGGTATCTTCGACAATGCAAAACATTATGCTACATGTTAAACCTATCCAGGAAAGTATTTTGCAGAGAATGTTAACACCTGTTTCCTATTTCTCTCCAGGACAGGATCATGAATTATGGGCTTATTTTGCATCAAAGCAATTTTTTTCCTTAACATCAAGAAAAAACAACAAATATAAGTTGTGCAGACACTTTGAGAGAATAATAAATGAATAAGTTAGGCAAGTGGCAGTCTTTTTCACTGAATATGTTCAAGTTCTGTTGAAATACTGGTTCAAGGGGAGGGTCGCCCACCTCAGAGAATAAAGACACATTCTAGTCCATTTGGGGAAGGAAATGTCTGAGATCAAATCCTTAGGTTTCCATTTCCCAAGAGAAGGTGTGATGACCCAGAGTGTAACACAAACTTAACAAAATCCAAAACTTAAATAAATATCCTTTAATGCCTCCAACTTGGCCCCACTGTTCAATAATACTCAGTTGGAAATAAAACGTACTCAAAAATAGTCTTCAAAGGAAAGCAATTCAGTCCGAACTTAATGAGAAGATAAAGGTGAAATAACAAGCCAAACAAACTACAATGATGAAATTTCCACAACGCAACAGAAGTATTTGCCAAATTCAAGGAGATAACATGGCACAGTCTGTTGGAACAATGCCAACCAAGATAACTTCAGACCAAAATAAAACGCGCTTTGTTTCCAGCATTTGCCAGTATGCAGGTCCAAACTCTTGTTCTGTTCTCATACATGCAGCCCATGAAGGCCCTCTCCTCCCTTATTCTCTCCTCCCTGCATGCCTTAGGATGGATAGGGGATGGGCCTGGGTCCTCCTCTGACTGCTCAGCCAGCTTCTGCCCTTCTCCAGCCTCCTCCACAACCTCTGGAGCCATACTTCCACTCCCTGTCAGCTGTTCCTCCTCTCCCTCAGTCTCCACCAGAGACGTGACAGAAGGCAGTTAGTCAGATGGGATTCTTGTAAAATAGGCAATCAATAATGAAATATCTGTTTGTGCCTATCCATGAGAGGTTCTGATTGCTTGTGCCTGACAAAGTATACCTTTGCCAGAGATGCAAAATCTAATTGAAAGATCTTTGTTTCAATGACTTTTAAAAAAATAAAAATCCTGCTAGATCTAATGTAACCTTTTGAGTTTCTAAGCCTTCATGTCAGAATTACTCCATGCAGTTTTCCTGGCAAGATCTTCAGAAGTGGTTTGCCCTCGCCCTCTTTGATAGGGTAGAGAGACAATGAGTGGCCCTGGGTGGCAAAGGTGGGACTAGAATTCAAAGTCTTCTGGTTTCTAGCCTGGTACTTTAACCACTACACCAAACTGGCTCTTTCAGATGTAATTAGCCCTGTCCTATTTCTTAAATTAATTAGCCTGGATGTTATATGAAGACTAATTTCTTTTGACTGTTAAGAAAAAACACCAAAGGGCCACGAGGAAGATGCAAAAGACATGCAAAGGATCCTAAGGAGGCTACAGGTTTGCCCAGAAAAACCTAGATTGAAGTAAACTACCTTTCAACATTGTTATTTGTAAACATGAATAATGTTTCTAACATTCCTAGTTAAAAAACATGGCCCAAAATATTGTAACAAATATTTGGATAATTTCAAATTAAGATAATTCTGGAAGTTTTTCTACCTTCTTTTCCTGGAAAAAGCTTAAGCTTTTTTTCTTTTAAAGGAGATAAAGAAGCATAGCCTTTATATTCAAGGAAGGGGACTGGCATTCCCTTGAACGTGGAGAATTGCAGAATTGAGGCCATTCATGTCTTCAAATCCAACATTCTCTTCAGTGCAAGAATCTAAATTAAACTATTACTGAAAGATGGCTATCTTGTTTCCATTGGAACACTTACAATGAAGGGAAGCCCATCACTTATCTGAGCAATTGATTCCACTTTCCAGGTTTTCTTATTATTAGGAAGTTTCTTCTAACATTCAATTGGAATCTTATCTTCGTCTAACTGAAATCTACTATTCCAAGTCCTGCCCTCCAGGCTGCAATATCGGATCTTGATATATATCTTTTACATGACATTCTTTCAGGCATTTGAAAAGCATCAGTTATCTTTTCTTTAAACTAAACTTAACCAGTTGCTTCAAATACTTTGGTTTATTTTTTTAATCTCACCTTTATTATTTTTATAAATAACTCAAGGCAGTGACCATACCTAATAATCCTTCCTTCTCCTATTTCCCTACAACAGGGGTCCCCAAACTTGGCAACTAAGACTTGTGGATTTCAACCCCCAGAATGGGAATTGAAGTCCACAAGTTTGGAGACCTCTGACCCATCACAACAATCCTGTACAGTGAGTTGGGCTGAAAGTGTGTGACTGGCCCAAGGTCATCATGCTTAAGGTGGTACCAGACCTACAGTATCCTGATTTCTAGCCTAGTGCCTAACCAACTGGCTCTCTTAATTAAACTGTGCTTTAATTACTACTTCAATCCTTTCCTGTTCTTCCAGTGTTGATTTAATTTTATGAAAATTGTATGCAAGGGTGGGATTCAAATTTTTTGACAACTGGGCATGGCTAGGTGGGCGTGGCCATGTGACTGGGTGGGCATGGCTTCTTCTTCTTTTTTTGTAGCAACGCCACTCCCTTTTTTGCCACCTGGGCCTCAGGGAAGCCTCCTCAGGGAAGCCTCTTCAGAGAGCATTTTTGCTCTCAAAAGGCTTCCCTTGGGCCCAGAACAGAAAAAAACAGAGTGCAGGGAGGCATGCAGCATCCCTCTGCACTCTGTTTTTGGGCCTCCTGGGCCTCAGGGAAGCCTTCTGGGGTCATTTTTGCTCCCAGGAAGCTTCCCTGGGGCCCAGGAAGACAAAAAAATCATGCCCTCCTGCGCACGCCCCTTTTTGCCTCCTGAGCCTCAGGGAAGCCTCCTGAATAAAGCAGTAAGACAGTGAGGGGGATCCCAGCACAGCTGATCATCAGAACAGCTGATTGTTGGAAGGGGGAAAAAAGAAATACCTTAAGGAGTGACTTGGCAGGGGAGAACACAGTCAACAATGTTGCGCATGCGCATGATGTCACGCATGCATGATAAGGACTGACTGGGCAGGGAGATAGTGGTGAGGCCAGCCAGGGGCATGATTTGCCAATTCTCTGAACTGCACAGAATCATAACAACTGGTTCTATAGAACCAGTCCGAACTGGTAGAATCCCCCCCCGGTTGTACGTCTTTGGTTTTATTGTATTTTTTCTTTTAAAGTTGTTTTAATGAATACTAACTATCAATTGATTAATAAATATCTGTGCTCATGTTGTAATTTTTATCTATTTTTATATCAGACAAATATTAGACTACATGTTGATTCAGTTGTTATTTCACACTTCACTGAAGCACAAAGCAAAATTGAGTAAAGATTTGCATTTTGATATTTTCAGAGATTTTACAAGGTAAAACAGCATTTATTTTTATTCTTTCTTAACTCTTGAACAATATCTAAAACATCTTGTTTTTCAAAATCAACAACATTGTTCCTTTGGTTGTTTTAATTGTAATAGAGTAATCGCCAATTTGACACCAAGACAGCTGAAAACAGTGATTAACTGGACAATCTTCACAGGGTGCCTGAAACTCAAGCTGTGGAGGCCTTGCCCTTTCTAAAGCAGGTCCTATAAAATAACTCTTTACAATAGCTCTGGGACTCAGAGCAATATATTTCATCTTGATTCTTTATATATAGGACAGAGGGGAAGATAATGGTGAGTAATGAAAAGGCAACTGTTTCCTACATGTCAATTTTTTTTTCTAACGTGGAGACTGCAATTTAAAATTTGCATTGCAGTTGCTCTATAGTTAGATGCTGAGCTCATCAGCTGGAAAATTGCCAGCCTGGGTTCAAGACCTGAGTGCTGCGCAATGGGGTGAGCTTCCTTTACTTGCTCAGCTTCTAACAATCTAGCATTTCCAAAGCATGAAAATGCAAGTAGGTAAATAGGTACTACTTTGGTGGGAAAATAACAGTGTTCCATATCCCATGGTTTATCGTCATGCTGTCCACATAACGATAGAAATGTTTTCTGACAATGCTGGCTCCTTCAGCTAAGAAATAGATGAGCACCTCGAGTCGGATTTGACTGGGCAGGAAAAATCTTTACCTTTATTGATCATATCAGAGAGGAATGCTGGGATTTCCCTTTTTAATTTGTTTGGAAGAGCTCAATAAAATGGGCTCAGAAATGATACATCTGTCATTAAAACTATACTATATCACATAGCAGCACAGGATCTACTTCTGCATCTATTCCCTGATCTGAATTTTAAGCCCTAACTGAATGGCACTTTTGCATAACTTACAAACTTGCTTATAATTGGAATTGCTTATATAATTAGAAACTTGCTGATATGATTAGAAAATTATACATAACACCCATGCATATAATGGCAGTAAGATAAAATTCTGGAGATGCGGAGTGGTACAGCTTCATGTGGTTGGGAGATCCAGCCACTGCAGTCTATAAACCATGGTTGACAGCTAAATGGCTGTATGGTTGTGGCCTGCTAACCATGTTTAAACAACTTCACATGATGCAAAATAACTAGGCCTACTGAATTTCAGCTGCAAAAATATAGATGGCAACAAAGATGCAGAGATTTCTAGATATCAGCTGCTATTTAGTGTTCATCCAAATGCTTACAGCCAGGATTTGCAATCTTAGTACAAACTGATTCATGTTGCTCCCTACTTTACAATGGATGTACATATTATTAAAAGGAAGGCTGGTCATTATTATGACAAATTAAATTGTGGCGATTTCACTAAGAAAAATGTGTTTGCAAGCACTGCCTCTAAAAAATACGGGGCAAATAGAATCTGTTTTAGTATTTATACTCAATGTATATTTCTGTATGCTTATGGTTGTGTATTTCTGAAAACCTACAAGAAATGAATTTATAGTATATATTCATACATTATAGCAAATTGATGAAAGAAATAAATGTGAAATTAAAAAAATGATAGCTGAAGATCATTTGAGAAATCCTGCAGATTGATTTAAAAGCTGTCCATCCATTCAGAACTAGCATCTGCCAGCAGTTTCTTAGCTAATAGGTGTTGTTGTGATGGCAGAACAAAAGATCTGCTTGACTGAGTTGGCTTGTGTGGTTCTGAGATTGAAAGAAGCCTGACTTAGGGTCAACTCTAAGATATCTAATGTTTCATGTACCTGAATGAAATAATTAATACAATAAAGTCTTATGTATTTAATAACTGTTCCCTTCTGATAGTTTACCATATTAAAAAATTCAATTTAATCTAGTTTTTATTAGTTTGTGTGGTCCCCAGAATTCTGCTCAAAGACCTCCTCCTTTTCCTCTTATACCTCCTCTTGTATACTATTCCAGCAATCCCCAACCCAACCGTTGCATCTTGGCGGCTTGCTGGAAGGAGGGGAGAGGGAAACCAGCCATGTGAGTGGAAGGCTGGCATGTACGTTCATGTACACACAGCTTGACCTTCACAAGTTGAGCCATGTGTGCATGTGCATGCATGCCAACCCGCCACCTCTCATGCAAATTGAGCTGTAGCATATATATATGTACTGGCCCGCCACTCAAAATTGCGTGATTACAAATTGTGTGATTGTCCGGTTATAAATAGGCCACAGCCTAATAGTGGGCTGTAGCCTGGGGGTTGGGGATTCCTATACTATACAACTCTCAGCAAATCTAAGAAGTCTTGGTGGCACAGTGGTTAGAATGCAGTACTGCAGGCTATTTCTGCTGGCTGGCTGCAATTTTGCACTTCGAATCTCATCAGGCTCAAGGTTGACTCAGCCTTCCATTCTTCCAAGGTCAGTAAAATGAGGACCCAGATTGTTGGGGGCAAGAGGCTGACTCTGTTAACTGCTTAGAGAGGGCTGTAAAAGCACTGTGAAGCAGTATATAAGTCTAAATTATATTGCTATTGCTTTCTAGAATATTAAGCAAGCAGATACAACTATTAGTACTGGCTCTTCCAAAAATATTTCCAATGGTTGGTTTTCTTTCTTTTTTTTCTCCCAATACTTTTTAATAATTCCACAAAAGTTATAAATATGCAATGACATCTCCACTGAATGAAATATCCTATGAAGCCCAACTGAATGAATTTACTGAGTATACCCATTTAAATCACTTGAGAACACAATTAATGAAAACATTGCAATGACCAACTATAATTAATGGTTCATGATAATATCCACTCTTTTGTTAATATTTCCAGCTGCCCCCCTTTTTGTGCAAAGCATTTCATCATTTTCATGTTTGTTTGTTTTTTAATATTTTCTTCAAAGTGACTGTTAGCTCAGTGGCATTTTTCTAAGTGCAACTCTAATTAATTGAATTGCCTTCCCTCATCTACAAGGGAAATAAAATTCATTATCTAATAAATAGAAAATAAGAGTTTGAAAAGGTTAAAGATTGTGGAAGTTGTAACATTTCTCATTCTTTTATTAGAATTTTAAAATTAATGAGCGTGGTATTTCAATAATGCTAATAGAAAATTATTCTTGCAAACAAAAAAGAAATTCAACATTAGTCAAGCGAGGAAAACTGAACTTGTTCAAGTTGCACAGTCCACCAGTTCTTAGATGAGTTAAGGTGGCCTAGTTTCACTTTATACTCTGTACTTAATGATTTCACAGGCTACTGCTTAGGTGACTGCAAGTTCAAATACAAAGGCAGAACCTCTTTTTTGTAAGAGGCATGCTTCCCATTCTTTATTATGAGACTGAACCTTTAAGGTGCTTTCTACCATGTCACCTAAAGAGAAGATGAGAAGGTTGAAATTATCTTGATTACTATAGATTTTGTTCTTGGACACTGGAGCTACACCAATAATTTTCCAATGCAGTAGCTTAGCATATAATTTTACTAGCTCGATACCTGTGCTTCGCTACGAAACTATGTGGTTGGGCTTCATTTTTAGGGAGAAAAATAAGGGGAAAAAATTCTGCCTCTGCCCACCAGCATCCATTGGTATTCATCTAGCTAGTATCCTGTCAGTGTGTGAGAGAGTTTCAGGGCTATTTGGAAACAGTATTTGCTGTGTGAGCAAGGAGCCTGGCATGGCTGTTCTGTACTGTTCTGTAATAAAGATGCTTGGGGCTGTGAAACTAAAACTGAAACACCTCTCCTCTGTTTGTGTTTTGCATTTGGAATATATTTCTTTTCAGATGGGGAGAGGGAGTAGAACTCCTTAGCAACAGAACATGTTAACAATAATAATCAAAATACAAATGCTCTGATGGTCATTCTGAAAGATGTTTTCTTATTGAGCACCTAGAAGCCAAGAGAAATGTACATACCAAATTTCAAGTTTGTAAGCTTTACAGTTTTGGAGATTTTGTGATGATGCATGAGTGGTATTTCACTTTTATATGTATAGATTGACCATAGCAATCTTCCTACAGAAGAAATTAATTAATTTTTAAATTTTAATTTTAAATTAAAATTAATTAAAAATTAATCTCAAACTTGCCAGTTCACAGCTCGGCTAAGTAGGTGATCTTGTGGATTTAATACCTGCTGAATATTTTAAAAGAACTATTTCTTTCACTGATGGTGGTGGCTGATAGAAAAATGCTCACTCCAGAGTTGATGTGGATGACTAACCTATGCTAAAATTATCAGGGCCAATGAAACAGCTCCTGTAAATGGTTTGTTCTGACCTGCTGGCTTTTGCTTATTAAGGAACTGAAGAAAAGTTTCTACCAACACTTTCAGAACCATTCCAATGATGATCTTCTTTAAGGCCCTGTCACACTGGCCGACGGATGCAAAATGTTTGTAAAAAGGACACAGTGGACGAGAAAAATGTTCC
>BHFT01000562.1:0-30120 GCA_004320025.1 Laticauda laticaudata | reverse complement strand
TAAACTAAGTAAAGTATAGTTATCTTGCAAAGTATGAATGAACAAAATTACAGTCAAATGATTGATTAATAATAATACTAGGGTATTCAATTTTTGGATTTATAATATGAGTTATTATGTAATGTAACTAATTGAGACTATGAAATTGATGCATAAAAAAATTGTAAACCAACCGATACACTGCTTGTACACTTATGGAAGAAAGTTGGATGTTTTTATGTTTCTCTTTAAAAATCAATAAAACTTTAAAAAAAAGAATTTTTTGAAGACTTTTATAGACAGGAAGAGATAGTAAAAGGAAAAATAAATGATTATTTAAAAGGAGAAATTATGTCTGTTAATTGAAGAAAAAAGGGAATTATTAAATAAGGAAATAACACTAGCTGAATTAAAAGAAACAATTAGAAAAGAAAAAAATAAGATTCCAGGACTGGATGATTGCCAGGGGAAGTTTATAAGAACTTGGGAGCGTCCATAGAAACATAGAAACATTATCATTGGAAATTTGCAATAAGGCCTTGACAGAGGCAAAATTACCAGAATTATGGAAAGAGGCATATATTACCTTGATTCAAAAAGAGGGTACTGATATTTAACCAATTAAGAATTATAGATCAATCTCTCTTCTAAATGCCAACTATATTTATGAATATTATGGCAGAAAGGCTGAAAAAAATATTAAATTAAAATATACATGCAGATCTAAATGGATTCTTTCCAATGAGATAAATAAGGAACAATACAAGAGTAGTAATGAATATATTGTAGTATTATGAGGCATATCTAGGAAGACAAGCAGCTCTTGTCTTTCTGGATGCCCAAAAAACTTTTGATAACGTGAACTGGGAATTTATGATTCAACAAATTAAAACTATGAAATTTGGAGATAGATTTGAGAAGATGATAGAATCGATTTATTCCACTCAAAAGCCAAATGTAATAATAAATGGAGAGATGACAAATCCATTTAAGATAATGAAAGGAGTCAGACAGGAGTGTCCACTGTCACCTCTATTTTTTAATCCTGATTCTAGAGACATATTAATTAGAATTAGATCAAATATTGAAATAAAAGGAACCCAAATTAAAGAAGAATACAAGTTACAAGCATTCCCAGGCAATATGGTATTTTTAATTGAGGACCCACTAGAATCTAGACCTATATTGTTGCAAGAGATAAATTTGGGGAGGTAGCGGGCCATAAAATTAATAAGAAAAGAACCAAACTGCTAGTCAAAAATTTATGCTAGTCTGTGAAACAAAAAGAAAGATTGGGGCTCCAAATTGTAAAAAAGGTAAATTATTTAGGCGTTTGGTTAAGGACCAGATGTTCATCATTAAAAAAGGACAATTATACAAAAGTAATACAACAAATTGGAAATGACCTGGATAGATGGGGGAAATTACAGCTTTCATTATTAGGGAAAATTGCATGTTGGGCTCTATAAGAATTGGCACCCAACAGCCACAGCATCTTCGATCCTGGAAAGATCGGCACTCACATATGACATTGCCAGAGGCAGCAACAGCTGGGAAGCAATGGCTGGGTGAGGAAGCTCTGACATGGATTCAGCAACGATTAGGAAATCTCCAAAACTAACCCAGGATCCAACTGTCAGCACGGCGACTGGCTGGGAGGCGATGCTCAATGGAGGGAATCCCTGGCAGATGCGTTCGGGAATCCCACATTGCTGATAATGATTGTGATCAAACAGAACTCCTGGGGAGGTGTATACTGCCAGATTGAAAAAAAAGGGAGAGAAAAGAGGGTGCATTAGGCTACAAGGATTAAAGGAGGCTAGGTAAAGAGGGTAGGGTGATTGGGAAAAGAGCATAGGGCAGAGCTAGAAGCTTTAGGTGGATGGAATAAGGTAATAAATTACACTGGAAGGCAGACACTTCCAGTGCTAACCTCTCAGCCATTGGCCTGGATAGCCGTAGATTGGAAATATGAGTCAGCAAACTGGAAGATTTGAAGTAACTTTATTCTTCTACACACACGGCACGCAGCAAGAACGGTATATTCTGATCCAGGTTAGCACTGGAAGCGTCTGCCTTCTAGTGGTAATTTATTCCCTTAAAAGGGAATGCCTTCCAGGGTAATTTATTCCTTTAAAAGGGGTAAAATACCAGAACCTTGAATGTACTCTATGACCCCTCAGGAAATGGATGAGATTAGGAAGTATATAGATACTAATTTAGCAAGGGTCTCTTATTCAGCCAGGACGGGCACATATAACAGATCTGGTTTTGTTTAGAGAAAAAAAAAGATGGGGAATTAAGATTATACGTTGGTTTCAGGGGTTTAACAGGTTTTAGGTATCAGTTTAGGATCATGCCATTCGGTCTGCAGAGAGCCCCAGTTGTCTTTATGCAGTTAATAAATGGAGTCCTGCATGAAATCTATATAGAGAGGTGTTAGTATCTCGAAGCTATATTGATCTACATGGAATCAATGGAACAGCATGTATGCCTGGTACGGCTTTTGAATCACACAAATGTTCACACATAAGCACGGATTAAAACATCCTGATCCCGAATTGCCTTTCATGATTCAAGCAGATGCCAGCTATGTGGCAGTGGAAACTGTGCAAGTTACTGCTAGATTTTGGCAGGAATTTGTTAAAATGATTGGTTCACAACACTGCTTCAGTACTGCTTATCACCCGAGTATGAATGGAGCTTTCAATGCAGCCATTGAAAGATATTTATGCTGTTATGTGTCCTATCAATAGAATGATTGATCTGAATTACTACTGGTTGCTGAGGTAGCATATAACAATACTACAGGTATAATTTACCCAAAAAGTAATTTAACATATTTAACTACATATAACAATACTACAGGTATCACTCAAAAGGGAATTGCAAATGAAGTTGGATGTTCCCAAAGTGCTGTATCAAAGCACATTAATAGATAGTTATGTGGAAGGGAAAAGTGTGGAAGAAAAAGGTGCACAAGCAGCAGGGATGACCGCAGCCTGGAGAGGATTGTTCAGGAAAAGGCCATTCAAAAGTGTTGGGGACTTTCACAAGGAGTGGACTGAGGCTGGAGTCAGTGCATCAAAGAGCCACCACACACAGATGGATCTCTGGACATGGGCTTCAAATGTTGTATTCCTCTTGTCAAGCCGCTCCTGAACAACAAACAACATCAGAAGCGTCTTACCTGAGTTAAAGCAAAACAGACCTGGTCTGTTGCTCAGTGATTCCAAAGTCCTCTTTTCTGATGAGAGGCAACTTTTGCATCTCATTTGTAAACCACGGACCCAGAATCTGGAGGAAGAATGGAGAGGCACACACTGCAAAGACGCTTGAAGTCCAGTGTGAAGTTTCCACAGTCTGTTGATTTGGGGAGCCATGTCATCTGCTGGTGTTGGTCCACTGTGCTTCATTAAGTCCAGGGTCAACACAACTGTCTACCAGGAGATTTTGGAACACTTCATGCTTCCTTCTGCAGACAAGCTTTATGGGGATGCTGACTTCATTTCCCAGCAGGACTTGGCACCTGCCCAAACTGCCAAAAGCACCAAAACCTGGTTCAATGACCGTGGGATTACTGTGCTTGATTGGCTAGCAAACTCGCCTGACCTGAAACCCCACAGAGCAGTGGTCCCCAATCTTTTTTGAACCAGGGATCAGTTTCACGCAGAAACACTTTTTCAAGGACTGGCAAAATCAATTATTCCGCCAATAGTAAAGGGCTTCTTTACTATTTCTTTACTAAGAACATATTTTTATATATATTTTTAATCAATGATTATTCATTCTTTGCAGCCTGGTACAGAATGATCCACGGACCAGTACGCGGGCATTGCAAAGAGAAAGATGAGAGACATGAGACCGAACAATGCAGAAGAGCTGAAGGCCGCTATTGAAGCATCCTGGTCTTCCATAACACCTACAGCAGTGCACAGGCCGATAGCTTCCATGCCACGCTGCATTGAGGCAGTAATTTCTGCAAAAGGGGCCCAAACCAAGTACTGAGTACATATGCATGCTTATACTTTTTCAGAGGTTCGATATCGTTCTATTGTACAATCCTTGTTTTATTGATTGCATGTAATATTCTAATTTTTTGAGATTGTGGATTTGGGGTTTTCATGAGCTGTAAGCCATATCATCACAATTATGACAAATCATGGCTTGAACTATCTTGCTTTGCATGTAATAAGTCTATCTCATATATTAGTTTCACCTTGTAAATTGCATTACTGAAATAAATGAACTTTTGCACAATATTCTAATTTTTCTAGTTTCACCTGTATACATAAAAACACAGGACAAACCCCATTTCGGATAGTGAATGGTACTGACTTCGTACCTATTCCAGAGTGCCCATGGAATGATCAGGAAAACATAACCCCAGTTCAATGGTCAGAGAAAATAAAGAATACATGGGCATTAGTACAGGAAGCCTTGCGTAAAGCCTTTATTGCATATAAAACCCAAGTCGACAAACGAAGAACCGAACCTAAACCTTTTTGAATCGGAGATCTACATCTTTTAGCAAAATATTTAAATATGGGATTCCCATGCAAGAAATTAGGTCCAAAGTATATTGGGCTGCTCCCTACAGTGAAAATTATTAACCCTGTAGCCACACAGTTGAAACTGCCCTCACAGTTTAAATGGGTACATGCCGTATTCCATTTTAGTTTACTAAACCCTGTTAATATGGAATAAATGGTTTCACAACCAACACCAGCATGACCAGTAAGAGATGACCAGTATGAGTTTGGGGGGATATTGGATTCCTAGAGGCATAGAGGGGTCTTACAATATTTGGAAGATGCTTCATGGGTAGTGCATACTGACATATACACTCCTCTTTTGTGTAGATGTTTCAACTGAAAATATCCTGTGAAAGAGAGTGGGAGTCAATAAAGGTAACTGTAATATTCACATCCTTATTTTTATCTTACTATATAGATCTATGGTAGAGGGGGCAGTCTGTCAGACTTTGTAAGAATCGGCATCCAACAGCCACAGCATCTTCGATCCCAGGACATCACATATGATGTTGCCAGAGGCAGCAACAGCTGGGAAGCAACGGCTGGGTGGAGAAGCTCTCACGTGGATTTAGCAACAATTAGGAAATCTCTAACCTAGGATTCAACTGTCAACGAGGTGACTGGCTGGGAGGTGACAGTTGATGGAGGGAATCCCGAGCAGGCGCATTTGGGAATCCCTCGTTGCTGATAATGATTGCAATTAGCTGGAATGCCTAGGGGGGTCTATACTGCTGGATTGAAAAAAGGGGATTAGATGGGGATCGGGGATAGAAAAGAGGGTGCATTAGGTTACAAGGATTAAAGGCAGCTAGGTATAATATGGCAGGGTGATTGAGAAATGAGCATAGGGCAGAGCTAGAAACGTTTAGGTGGATGGAGTAAGGGAATAAATTACACTGGAAGGCAGATGCTTCCAGTGCTAATCTGGATTGAAATACACCATTTGTAAGGCATCCAGAAAGTATCCATGATATCAATCACTCTGAGACAATTTCTCTCCATTTTGATTTATTTAGAAACAGATCTGGTATGTCAAAGGCAATTTCCCAAAGTGAAATTATTTTTACACATTTCACAGAATCCACCTTCTNACAGAATCCACCTTCTCTTCTCCCTTCTCTTCTCCCACTTCTACACTTCATAAATCACAAGAACCAATTAACTGCAACTGGAATTTCTTAATACGACATACAGAACAACCTTGAACTTTTCAACTCCTCCACCCCCCTTCCATGAAACATGACAGCTGAATTTTAAAGCTGACGAAGGAGAGTAACAGAGATATATTCTTGCCCCTTCTATTTTTAATTTATCTGCAAATTCAATAGTGGACCTTCATTATAACTTGGACTTCCATGCTCCTAAACTAACAATGTGCAGAATCCTTATGCTCTTCTCTAAGCTGCTGCAGTTGCCAGCACAATCTATACATTTGACAGGCATATTAGGTCTGCTTACATTCTGCTCTTAATAAGTAAATTCTCAGAAAGGTCAGGCAATATCTACATAAACCATGTTCTAAAAGATTCAAAACCCTTCATTACTTGGTGGCATGTGGCACAGTGGTTAGAATGCAGTATTGCAGGTTTCCTCTGCTGACTGCCAGTTCAAAGTTGACTCAGCTCAAAGTTGACTCAGCCTTCCATTCTTCTGAGGTAAGTAAAATTAGAATCCAGATTGTTGGGAGCAATATGTTGACTCAGTAAACTGCTTAGAGAGGACTGTAAAGCACTATGAAGTGGTATATAAGCCTAAGTGTTATTGTTACTTGCACAGTGACAACTTCTGTTTCATTCATTGCTGCAATGAAAATGCTGTAAGACACAGCTTATTCATAACCACTTCTTATTCATGGTTTCAGGTTTATTATGTATTAGTTATTTTGTTTTAGATCCATATTTTACTTCTCATACAATATTCCTTGACTTACAAACAAAATTGAGCCCAAGATCTCCATTTCTAAGCAAAATAATTGTTAAGCAAATTTTGACCCATTTTAGACCTTTCTTGCCACAGTTGTTAACACAGGTATTAAATGAATCTGCCCTCCCCATTGACTTTGCTTGTCAGACCATTGCAAAAGGTGGTCACATGTCCCCAGAACATGGTAATCAACATAAATACATGCCAGTTGCCAAGCACCTGAATTTTGATCACATGATCATAGGAATACTGCAATGGTGAAAAATAGCAATAGACTTATATACCACTTCACAGTGCTTTACAGCCCTCTCTGAGCAGTTTACAGAGTCATCATATTGTCTCCAACAATCTGGGTCCTCATTTTACCAACCTTGGAAGGATAGAAGGCTGAGTCAATCTTGAGCCAATGAGATTCGAACTGTGGCAATTGGCAGTCAACAGAATTAGTCTGCAATACTGCATTCTGACCGCTGTACCACCATGGCTCTTAAATAGTCATGTCACTTTAGATAGTCCTCAACTTATAAGCAATTGTTTAGTGACTCTTTGAAGTGCAACTGCCTGTAAATTAAGGACCTTTACCTTTATTGTAATATTTAGATTTATATCTCTTCAGTAAATTAACTTACAGTCATAGCAACCTATGCTGGTTTTATTATGTACTTCTTGTTATTTTAACTGTTTATCTCACCCATGATATTTTACTTTTATGCTGTATATTTTTAAATTTTGCTGATCTTTGACCAAATAAACTTATACCACTATTTGCATCCAACAGTATGCATTTATGTATTTGCTTTGCAATCCAATGCTCACTGTGTTTCTGTGACAAATCCAATCCCACTTACTTTTTTTCACACAGATTATTAATGTTTGTATTCACTCAAATTCATTTAGCATACTTGAAGCAGACATATGTTACCCAATGTTTGTGTATCTTAAATTTTCCCATCTGTACTAAACATTCAATACTGCATAAATTTTCAGCTTTTATTATTTATGTATAACTTGTGATCATTTGTTTACTTTTCTTTCATACATAAATTTTCAGGACAAATCATTAGATCAAATATTTATTGCAGTCACAGATCAGCAAAAACAAAATTATATACATATTTCCATCCGAGAACACGTCTTAGTTACCACAAGCATTCTTTATACATTAATCCAACAATCAAGGAACAAGACACTATTGTCTTATTCCTTGGTTCACATTTAACCATTCAATTTGAATATTTTTATTCAAATTAAGTAGTTTATTTCTATCTATATTGCTATTATCTCATTCTGCAACAAATATTCAACAAACTATTCCACAATTCACACTTCTTTAAATTTGAATTATCTGAATCAACAAACATACAATAAAATTTCTCATATGCAAACATCTCAGTAATATGTAGGAGAGCAAAAAGTTGGTTTATATAATGGCAATCCAGATTAAAAGCAACCTCATACTTCCCAAATTTTGCTAATTGGCACCTCAATTTTTGTATGGTTTTATCAGATTTCTGGAAAGAGCTTCTAAAATACATTTAATAAACTAATTCTCTGGTAGATTTTGCATTTACTCTTGCTACTGTTTTCTTTTAATTAGAAAACAATGATGACTTTTTTCCAATAATCAGGCATTAATACTACATGTGAAACAAATTGCATTTTCATTGCATTTATGACTTCCTTCCTTCCTTCTTGGACATTGACAATTACAGTACAATATTCACCTTCTTAATTATATAAATGCTGAATATATTATAGTTTCAATTCATTCTGAGATACCATCTGAACATTGTTCGAGTATATTCCTGAATTAGAATAGAGCATGGTAACAAGGTCAGCCAATGAATAGGCATAGCAACTAAATCAGCCAATGAGGACTGCTTGGAAACTGAAAGTAGAAGTAGCCTAAGCATGGCTCTATATTAAGCTCTGCAACTCTGAAGCTATGTTGAGCTCAGAGTCTGTCTATTGAAAATGAAACTGCTTCTCTCCTCTGCTGTGTGTCTTGTTGCCTGCTGAACTAAAGTGAAACTGATGTCTGTTTCTGAGCTCCTGAGTTGCTGTTCTGCTCTGAACCTGTAACTTGTCTGCTTCTGTTTAAGTTTGCTCCATGTAGGAAAATCTACAACTGGTATTGTAAAATTTACTTCATATGTTTATAAAGAAGTTAAATGAAGCCTCAGGCATCTGTGTTTACTTTTCTGGTGCTGAATTTGTGCTGCAATACTCTGAATAGAAATTTCTGAATTATCCCTTAACATTTTCACTTTCTTTAAATCACAATTATTTTTTATCCTATTAGTTATGCTATGACTTCTCAGTTTATTTTCATCAACTTTCAAACTTCTCAGTTTATTTTCATCAACTTTTTTTATTTCTATATGAATCACTGTGCATTTTCTTTGCCTCTTTTAACCTTAATCTTTTTTTTTGCTAAGACTGTAAGTCTTTGTATATAACATTTTATATATTCTTTAATGCAATTTCTCCCATCCTAATATTCCATGCCTGTTCCCCTCATCCGGAAACTTTTTCCTTTTGCCATGCTGCCAAGCATGATATTTGATTATATAAGGCAATCCCAATACTGGATAGTTAACTACTAGTAATTTAAGATTAATGAATCTATTCAGATATTGATCTAACTCTCTGCAGCTTTTAAAATAATGTATAGCATGTTCTATCAATAGGTATCCCAGGTAACCATCAATTGGAAGCCAAGTAATTAGAATGTATTTCAAATCTAGAAAGCAAATCTATAAAATAAAAAAAAATCAATCCTGATGGAAACGATTTAAAAAATTGTTGCCATAAAAGTTGCCTCAGATATCACAAACCTATCCTTACATTAAATTTGCTGACCTCATTAATTGATCCCTAATCAGCTTCTGCAGCCTATGAATTGATTCACAGCCATATACTATTATTTTGAATATCCTTGCTAGAGCAAAAAATGGTGGATCCTCTGTTGCTTTCATTGCACTGAATGCAAATCTTGTGATTTATTTTTTACTTTACAAGACCTCCACTATATAAGTCACTACTCATCATCTGCCCTCTTTCCTTTATCCAACCTACTTTAGAACATATTCAAAAAATGTAAGCCCTTTTTGAATAGAAGTGAAAAAAATATCAGAGAGCTTCTGCTGCTGGTTTTTTTCACCCTCCATTCTCAGGCAAAACTTTCATCCCTTGAATCCTTGTGCCACTTCTTTGTGAACCAGAAGAACAATCTGAAGATTGGCTTTGATTCTATCATCTTTCGACAAACACCTCCAATTATATCCCATTTTAGTTGTCAAAGCTGGTAGAGAAAGGAGGGTCTGCTATATGCATGCTAACTAAACCATCCTTTCTCTCCTAGATCTATAGTTAGTGGATTGTCTTTAACATTTTTTTTCTACAGAGAGGATAGTGGGCAGAAAGGTCCATAAGAAAATGGGATAATTTTTTTTAGACTACTAGTAGATGGAGGAGTATTAGTGGCAGCTTTAGGCATGTTCTTCCCCCCTAGGTTCCTGAACTAATTATTTGTTTTACTGTAAGTATACCCCATGTATTCTATCTATATTGTTTTGTAAATTGTTCCCTAATATTTCACATTGCTGAACCTTTGAAAAAATGATTCAAATATGGTACCTTCTAGTACTAATTGTTTATATATCTATTATGTTTGACAACTCTACAGTAGACATGGAATACCCACATTAGAGCCATAGTGCACTTTTCTATGGTTCTCTAGTCATGGTTTTATGGCTAGAAGTCAGGTGTTTGATCCCTAACAATTTCCATCTTTGTTTTTAAGACTGAAAACATTTCCACAGAATGATTTATAAAAAGTGAAGCAGATTGTTAAGGTGGTAATTCAGTAGACCATTCCATTGGCCATATTACTTTTTTTTTTTTGCAATGGGACATTGAACAATATTATTCTCACTTCTTTTTGCTTTCTATATGTTTGCTTTGGAGTCCCAAGGAACCTGTAGAGCAGATGTTGGGAGACATGATACTCTGAATTGAAGAAGCAAAGATAAACTTTCATTGTCCTTGGGAAAACAGCTCCAAATTTTAAATGTATTAATAAACAGTTACTTGTAACATGTCGTGATATCTTCCTTCTCTTCTATTTCACTTAATTTATTGGTTCTGGTTTTGAAAGTGGATTATACTGGGTAAGGCCAGGGATGGAAAGAGGAATAGAAGATGGGAATCTGACTCTCTGAATGTGTTCCTTCTTTGGAATTGCTATCAAATTTCAATGAAGAAAGTGCCCATCTCATAGCACATACAAATTTATGTGTTGAATAATAGAATCATAGGCCTGAAAGGGACCTTGAAGGCATTCTAGTCCAACCACAAGTGGAATTCAGCTAGTTCTCACCAGTTCGCATGAACCATTAGTTAAAAAAAAAAAGCCAACTATGATCTCATAGATACTGACCAATTATCTCTTGATTGGCACATTCTATTCTCTAGCTGTAATACTACAGAAGACCATTATAATGCATTCTTGTTTGAACTTGAATGAGTCATTAAACTATTTGTACCATGAATAACCCCCCAAAATTAAAAAAAATCAAATTGCCCATAACAATAAGGAAACTTCAATTAAAAAAAGATCGCTATAGTGTAAAACAAAACTAGCTACGTAGCAAACTTTAAAAACCAATACAACAGCCTATGCCAACAGATAAAGGCAGAACACACAAATTACCACTGCAAGCAAGAGGAAAACCTCCTACATACAAAATCCACCTGCGCCTTCTACAATTTTGTTAACACCAAACTTAAAGATTCAAGAACCATCCCACCCCTAAAAGGACCAAATGGGAAAGACTGCAACAATGAATCTGTTAAGGCTAATCTCTTCAATACATTCTTCAGTTCAGTCTTTTGTAAACAGCAGTGGTTCATGCCCCACATTTCCTAGTTGTACCACAACTAACTATAATGACCTACATATTGACTTTACAGAAGATAATGTAGAAAAGGCACTGCATAACCTAAAACCATCCCGATCTATTGGCCCAGGTGGATTATGTACATATTTCTTTAAAAAGCTCTCCTCTGCCATAGTGGAACCCCTAAGCATTGTATATGAGATAACATCCAGAACCAGCTCCTTACCAAACCTATGGTCCTTAGCTAGTCATTCCTCTCTTCAAAAAAGGTGACCTCAGCCTGGATGAAAGCTACAGACCAATTTCACTGTGTTGTGTCACGTACAAAGTCATCGAATAAATCATTAACCAATTCATCACTCTTCACTTAGAGTCAAACAACCTATTCTCCAAAAAACAATTTGGTTTCAGGAAAAAATTCCTGAATCTACAACTCCTACACTCCAAAAATATATGGAGTACTCTACTTGACCAAGGTAAAGCTATAGACGGAATTTACAAAGACTTCTGCAAAGCCTTTGATTCAGCAGTACACAAAAAACTACTGTTAAAACTAAACTCTTACGGCATTTCCAGATCCCTGCATCCTCTTTGCAGATGGCGTAAAACTATTTAACTATCCTTCAAAACGACCTTGATTATGTGTCTGAATGGTCAAACAGCTGGCAACTCCAAATCTCGACCAACAAATGCTCTGTCCTACACATTGTTAAAAAAAAAACAATATACCAAAAACAAACGAGGCAGATATAACCTTGTTGACAATCCTCACTCTGTCAAGGACCTTGGAGTTCTCATATCAAATGATCTAAGCACCAGAGCTCACTGTAATAGCATTGCCAGAAAGGCATTAAGAGTTGTAAATCTAATCTTATGAAGCTTCTCCTCCGGAAATATTGAATTGCTAACTACAGCATACAAAACTTTTGCCAGACCAATATTCGAATACAGCTCATCAATCTGGAATCTGCACTGCATATCAGACATTAAGCTCCTGTCACACTGCACCAATGGATGGAAAGAGAATGTAAAATGGAGAAAAACACTTGCCAACCATTGGTTAACGCGATGCTTCCATTCTGTACTCACTGCCTCCGTTTTGCTTCCTCTCTAAATCGATCCAAGCATCCGTCTATTGACATTTCAATCCGCTCAGAGGGTTTGAGCCTGCTCAAAACTTATTAGCAGAAAATGTATTCCAAGCGTCTGTTCTGCCGATGCCGCTAGGCATACGGCGGGACATCCATTCTGCGATCCGTGATGCACTCCGCTCATCAATCCGCTAGGCTCCACTGTGCATTACCGCCGTAACTCACATCCGCTTGCGCGACGCAGGGAGGAAGCAAGAACGCGACACGGGAACGGGATGCGCAGCATAGTAGCACGGACAGAGAAGGCATGAAAGGCGATAGAGCTCGCAAAAGAAAGCATTTTAAAATGGAAAAAAAGTTTCGCAGAGGGACCTATCTGCGCGATAGTAAGACTGTCTAGAGGATGCCTAGAGGATGCAAAGGACACATTAGTGACAAACCTATATTGCTATAACAAAGGGGGACCAACTCACCTGGATCATCACCTTTCAGCACACAGCAGCCCAGCTGTTGCAGACGCTCTGCGAGCCTTCATCTGACTACTTCCTCTTCCACAGATCCAGTCATGTCCACCCGTTGGATTCGTAACAACTCCTTTGTAGCCACCATCGTCTGCAAACAGTGCAAGCCATCTAGCAGGCTCTGTGAACTCTATACAGGAAGAAAAGGAGTGGCCAAGAAGCGTCTGTCTGGCGTACGAAGACGGATCGGGAGAAGAACAGAGTCGACTGTACAACAAGCTGATGGGTGGAGCTCTAGGAACGAAACCCTCGTGCATTCAGACCTTTCATGAGATCGCCTCCAGCCATGTTTGACGAACAGTGTGTGCAGTGGCTGACCCCAGGTTGATCCCAAGCCAGAGCACCAACTTCCATCCACAGGCCTGGACCCTGGGCCTCAAGTGGCACTGACTTCTTGCGTCACCTGGACTCTCAGGGACCACCTAAAAGAGCATGCAGTACGGGGCTGGAGGTGCCACACAAACTACATCAGCATTGTGTTCAAGAGAAGTGGAACAGGCCGATCATCGAAAGAATACATGGAGGAGCTCCTCAGTGCCCTGCCACTGTAAGAGGATGAGAAGAAAGTTGGCGAGCAGTGGTATCAGAGCTGCAACTATCCCCCACACCATTGAGCCATAGATGGGCAAGACAATGGCCTGCAAAGCACCAGCCAAGTTGGGGTCCACTTATTTCAACTTACAAGGGCTTCTTCGAGCATCATCCTCTGCCATGGTCGATGCTGACTACACGTCATGTACGATCGATGCTTCAGGGCAACGGGTCATCTTCAGATGCCCAGGTATACAACGCCATCAATCTCAAGGGAGCGGGCCTTGAACCGCAAACCTCATCATGGGCTTCCAGATCTCAGACCCCCTGCCAACGGACACGAAGATTGCCCCTCTTTCAATCGTGGGGATGACGCCTTCTCCATTCAGAACTACCTCATGAAGCCCTAACCTCCAGATGCCTCACCCGTTGAAGAGAGCAATCTTCAATTACAGCGCTGTCCAGGGCAGGCGGGTGTGGCAGAACGCCTTTGGCATTCCTGGCCAACAGGTTCCAGGTACTTCGTCACACCACCGCATGCAGACACGCCAGAGTAAAGTGAGGAGGATGTGGAAGCTCTGTGCATCCTGCACAATTCTTGCGCACCGCTACCCAGTCTTGCAGACACAGGCTCGTGGACCCCAACAAGGCAATTGGCGGACATGGAGGTGGGAATGGAGGGCAAGCTGCAAAAACCGCTAACTCAGATCGTCTCAGCCCCAACAGAGCCTCAGTGGAAGGGAAGAAGCAGCGCCAACCTCCTGAAACACTGGTTGCAACTCCCAGCTGGAGCAGTGGAGTGGCATACACTGATGAGTTGGGCCATGTATGTTGGGTGGCACGCCGAACAATGACAGGGCATTTAATAAAGAGTTGTGTTTATGTTGGACATGTGGGGATTCAATGATTACATTAGTCATTGAATAATAAAGGCCATAGGTGTGGCACCTGGAGGGTGGACCATACCGTCCCACTCATGCTTGCACTGGAGGTTTTATTCCTATTCCCAAACTATTACCCATCCCAAAAGGTATCCCTCCCATTCCCACTGCTATCTAACCCATCCCACGGCTATTTCCCATCCCACAGTATCCCTGCCCATCCCATAGTTGGTCCTTTACCCATCTCACAAGCATGCAAAGGCTTAAAACCATTCTAACAGTTTCCACTAAGACTTTATTACTAAAATAAATGAAGCAAGTGTATGAAGCAAGATTTAAACTTTATAATACAAGCTGTAAAAGAAAAATGACCCCAGTCAAGTGTCCAAATAAAGTCTTACAGGTAGCACCACTCTCTGGCACTCTTCTTGGTCAACGTCGGAGGTGTGGACCCGGTTCTCAGGGCTGTACACGGTCCAGTGCTGTGGAGGTTAGCTGGTGCTTGGAGTGCTGGTTCTGGAAGCGCCACTGGGGTGCCTGGCCCCAAGAGGGACAACAGCGTGACGGGTCGTCGGTGTTTGAGGAAGCTTCTCGGAAGCGTGGCTCAGCCCTGGATGTTTGAGAGTCCTTCCTCCGTGCCATGCGATGGTGCCAGCCCGCAGTAAACGAGACAGATGAACTGAGGCGAGACTTGGCTGTTGGGTGTGGAGAAGAGCAGTTGTAGTGGGGCTGTTTGGTCTGCAGCGGGTGAGGGACTGGCGTGGGTTGGCATCAGGTGTCAATGGGGGAGGTGCATTCCGGTGGCGTCGGTGGCATCAGTGTCGTTGTATCATCCTGTGGCATCAGTAGAACCGGTGGCAATGGTGTCATCCGATACTCTGCATGGACTGGGAAGGGCTCGCTGCCTGCTGTCTGGACCCCTGGTAGCGTAGCCCTGGTATTGAGGGCCTGTTGGAAAGACCCTTGAATGGGAGGGACATCATCCTGGGGTGGAGGAGCAGAGCCTGGACTGGGTGGAGGCAGGTTTCAGGCTGGGTCTTGAGGGTTTGTTGAAGCAGTCTCGGTGATCCCGGGTCCTTCACCACCTGATACTGTGCTCCGCCATGTCGTGGGTTCTGGTTCACATTAGTGAGGAAGGGCTTTGCGGTTGGAGATGAGGACGTCAGTTTGGACCAGCCTGAGGAGAGGAAACTTATTGCTGTTTCGGATGGTGTTCCCTGATCTCCAGCAGGACAGTGTGGACTCTGCCCCTCCTGTCTGCTACTCTTGCCCTTTCTGTGGAGGTGGAGCTGGGGTGGATGCAAGTAGGGCTGTGGTGTAAGTTGCCGTCTCTTTCTTTCCCAGTGCCCAGGGAGTCCTCCATATGCTCCGCCATGGTTAAACTACTGTCTTGCGGGGTTTCTCCACCATGGACGCATCCACAGAAACCTGGCCTGGAGACAGGAAAATGACTCTCGGCCGAAAGAGGACTGGCTATCAGGCAGCTGCCGGAGAGAGAGGGTCGTCGAGAGGGGCTGCTGCTGCCCTTGATGGCGGGATTCTCACTCTCCAGGAAGCTACACTGGCCCATGACATTAGGTCCTCTGTCCGTCAGCTTAACCGTGGCCTGGCCAGATTTCCTTGAGGTGCAGCTTCCCGTGAGCGGTGTGAATGTGCTTCCACCAGGCCGAGGAGCAACATCCGATGTGTTAAGCCCAGCTCTCTGCTTTCCTCTCTCCAGCAGCCTGCTTCCTTTTGGTGTCCCTGTTACAAGCCCGGGTCCCTCCGCCACAGATAGTCCAACTCTCTCTCAGCCACTCCAGCACCTTCATTCCTCGTGTTCCTCCTCAATGGAGTATTGCCCTTCTCCCTATCCGTCTGCCTCTTCCTCCTTGGAGGCATAGCCCTTCATCAGATAGAGCTTCGAGGTTTAGGGGCTGCTCCTCCACACCACCAGCAGCACCAGACACAGCAGGGATTCATCATCATTTCATCAGCAGCAGCAGCATCACCAGCAGGATCATAATCATCATCAGCACCAGCAGCCACCAGCGGATCATCATCATGCATCATTCATCAGCAGCGCACCATCAGGACCAGATCAGCAGCAAGCAGAGTAAGCACCGTCGAGTTCCAGCAGGACCAGGAGCCACGAGCAGTACAAGCAGGACGAGGTCAAATCCAGGATGCACGAGCAGGCGAGCAAGACCAGGACAACGAGCAGTATGAGCAGGAACGAGCCAAGGCCAGGAGCACGAGCAGGATGAGCAGGACCAGAAGACGAGGAGCAGACTTCAGCAGGAGTAAAGACACCAGTCAAAAGCGACCACCGCCAGGAGCAGCATTCAGCAGAGTAAGCACAGCAGAAGCACTACCGCCACGAGCAGCATTCAGCAGAGTAAGCGACGAGCAAGAAGCACCACCCGCATAAGCAGTATCAGCAGAGTAAGCCACGAAGCAGGAAGCACCATCGCCAAAGCAGCATCATCAGCTCCTTTCCAGAAACAGAAGCCAGCAGCAGCGGAGCCCGAGCAGGCGCAGAAGCCCCAGCAGAACAGAGTTGAGGGCCAGGGGCAGGAGGGTTGGAACCCGTCCCTCTTGCCAGGGCTGCAAGGCAGAGGCTGAGCTTCCTCTTCTTCCCCATGGTATGTGGGGTGCTGCTGGCAGGGAGGCTGGCAGGGAGACTGTTGCAGGCAGGCAGGCACCAAGGCTTGCAGGCTGGCGGACAGGGCAGGCACCAGCTGCAGGCTGGCAGGCAGCAAGGCAGCCAAGGCTGGCAGGCAGGCAGGCAACCAAGGCTGGGCAGACAGTAAGGCGGCAGGGAGGGCTGGCAGGCAGGCAGAACAGCAAGGCTGGCAGGGGAGGCTGGCAGCGATTGGCAGGCAGCACAGGCAGGCAGCAAGGTGGCAGCAGCATGTAGCAGGGCAGGCTGCAAGGCAACTCGATGTTGTCTGAATGCAGTCTTTTCCTCTTGAATGGTGCTATGCGAGCTGTTCCCTTATATATCCATGGGGCTGACGCAATACATCCCCCCCGCATGCGCATTAAAATGCAGTTCATCCGCTAGCTTTCCGCTGATGCATCCGCTTGCCTTTCCATTTCTCATCCGCTCACGCTGTGCAATCCCGCCTTTCATCCAACTCAGCATCGCTCTGCATCCGCGTCTTTCCGTTCGCGCTCCACCTTTGCTGAGGTCCCCCGGAAGGCCGAGCGGAACTGTTCCATCCACTCCCCATCGCTCCCATCGCATGCGCTTTCCCGCTCTGCATCTGTTTTTCCATCCGCATCTGCATTCCTCCCCCCGTCCGTTCCCTTTCTGTGTTATTCCGTCCCTGGTTATGCAAATTTTCACCCCTTTTGAGAGTGGATAACAACGGATGAACATTTTTCTCGTCCGCTGTGTCCCTTTTACAAAATGTTTTGCACCGTGGGGCAGTGTGACACGGGCCTTTAACTTACCTGCGGCTATCGCAATTAATAAACTGCTTCACTGTTCAGAAATTCTTAAATTGATAATGACTGATCAAGGACTTTTGAAAAACCTGATCACTGGATCATTTCAACATTGTTGAATAACATTAACTTAAAAAGAAAGGAGGGAGGGAGAAAGTGAATGAGATATCTAGTGCCAAACCAGCTGGGTTTAGAAGCGTGTGTGTGTGTGTGTGTTGTGTTGTGTGTGTGTGTTGGCCATGGCTATCAAAAACCCCAAAAACAGGTCAAGTAGCTCTAGTGGGGCCAGTCATAAAATAGAGCAACCTACCATATTAAATGAGAACCTTGTATTGTTTGCAGTCACCAACCATGCCCACCAAGCCACCTGACCAGCAGCCATGCCCACCTCAGGCACTGACCAGAAAAGCCACGCCCACCCAGTACATGTGACCACGTCAGGCCATGCCCACCCAGTCAGTGTGACCAGCAGCGCCATGCCCCACCACAGTCACGCAACCAGTAGGCCTATTGCCCACAGTCACGTGACCAGCAGGCCCCAATTAGGCCCATGCCCACAGTTAAATTTGAATCCACCCCGGAGTGAGAGGGCAATGCGGGGATGGGTTTGTGTAGCACCAAGGGTTGTGGACTGAAAAAGTTTGGGAACCACTGTTTTAGTGCGTTCCTGGCACTGTCCTTTTTTTTTCGCGGTTGTATTTCCTCACTCTTTTTGATAAGCTCTAGTGATGGACACCCACAACTTCTAAGGCAAGCTATTCCATTGGTTGATTGGTCTCACCCTTAGGAAATTTTTCCTTAGTCCTAGGTTGCTTCTCTCTTTGGTTAGTTTCCATCCCCTGTTTCTTGTTGTCCCTTTTGGTGCTTTGGAAAATAGATTGACTCCCTCCTTTTTGTAGGAACTCCTCAAATTTCCTGACAGAACAATTAATCAGTGAAATAACTTGCCTCCAGAAATTGTAAATGCTCCAATATTGGAAGTTTTAAAGAAGAGATTGGACAATCATTTTCCTGAAGTGGTGTAGGATTTTATTCCTAACAGGGGGTTGGACTAGAAGGTCTCCAAGGTCCTTTCCAACTCTGTTATTCTATTCTATTTTAAATATTGGAACAGTGCTATTTTATTGTGCTATTTTATTGTGAGTTGGACTAAGGAGACCAATCAAGTTGGCCATACTCACCCATGCACATGCCCACCAAGCCATGCTTACCGTGCTCACAGAACCGGTAGTAAAAAAAATCCCACCACTGAGTCCAACCCCCTGCTCAACTCAACAGACCTTTATACAATGCTGGACAAATTATTGTCCAACCTTTTCTTGACAATTTCCAGTGATGGGAGCACCCACAACACTGGGAGGCAAGCTATCCCATTGATTAATTGTTCTCTCTTTTGGGAAATTTCTTCTTGGTTCCAGATTGGTTCTCTATTTTATGAGTTTTCAACCATTATTTTTTGTCCTATCCTCAAGTTATTTGGAAAATAGATCAACCTCCTTTTCTCTGTGACAGTCCTCAAGTATCTGAAGACAGCTGTTGTGTCATCTCTAATCTTTCTCTTGTTAGACTAAACATACATAGATCCCTCAACTGTTCTTCATACAATTTAAGCTCCAGATCCCTTGTCATCTTTGTTGCTGTTTACCACACGCGTTTTAGGATCTCAGCATCTTTTTTGTACCTTAGTGACCAGAATTATACATAGTATTCCAAATGTGGCCTTGCTAGCACACTATAAAGTGATGCTACCACTTCTCTTCAATTTTATGTTATCCATCTGTTGATGCAACCTAGGAATGCATTGGCTTTTTTGGTTGCTGCTGTAGTCTGCTGTCTCATACACATAAATGTGTCTTACACTTACTGCTAATTCCATCTGCATATGCATTTGGTTTTTCCTGCCTAAATGCAGGACCTTACTTTTTTCACCACTGAGCTACATCTTGTTGAATAAGACCCAATGCTCAAATCTGTCAAGATCATTCTGAACCTTGAATCTATCTTAGTGTTAGCAATTTCCCTGCAACTTGGTATTATCTGCAAATGTGATGATCTACATTTTAATGTCTTGTCTTGGTCATCTATGAAGATTTTGAAGAACAATGGATCCAAAACAGAACCTTAAAGTATTCTAGTGCATGCTTTCCTGCATATAGATGTAGTTCCAGTGAGGGCTACATGATGTTTGTAGATGATTAGTCAGTTCTGCAACTGGTGGTGGTTATTGTCTATTCCAAATTATCCTATCTATTCTAACCACTGTTGAAAGTGAAGAATGAATAGGCTAAGGGATACAGTTTCTGTATTTTTATTCACAATTCCACAGTGAAATTGAAGAGACTTCCACTTTGTCACTTATAAGCATAAAAAAATCTTCTGTTTTAGGAATGTAGCAACAAGGTGAAACTGAATCAGCAAAAGCTGCAGTGGATACCACAATATGTTGGAGATGCCTCCTCCTTCACTATCAAACTAAGAAGCACAGTAAAAGATAAAACTTAATTCTGAATTTTAAATTAGTATTCATTTCTGGTATGCTTGATATCTCTCAAGGCACCTAGAGGAAGAACACTGCTTCAATATTTGAGGTTGTAAAACCATTGTAGGCAAGTAATTAGTTGAGACAGGTGCATAGCAGAACTAGGTTTCTCCTATAATTATCTGAATGGCCTGTCACATTGGCCGACGGATGCAAAACGTTTGTAAAAAGGACACAACGGATGAGAAAATGTTCCATCCGTTGTTATCCGCTCTCAAAAGTGCCCCAAATTTTCATAACCAGAGCGGACAACAATGGAAAGGAACGGACGGGGGGAGGACGTAGCCAGGATGTAAAATGGATGCTCCACGGAAGCCTAGCGGATGGAAGCGGATGGGAGCAGATGGCACATCCGCAGGAGCTTCCGGGGGAGCACAGCGAAGGCGGACGCGCAGCGGAAGAAGGCGGATGCAGAGCGGATGCCGCGAGTTGGATAACAGCGGATGAGAAGCAGAACCTAGCATATGTAGAGCATTCACTGCGGCTGAGGATGAATTGTGTCAGCCCGCGCAGATATAAGGGAGCAGCTTCGCAAGCAGGTCACCAATTCAAGGAAAGATCTTGCTGTCATACACAGCTGCGCCAGCCAGCCAGCCAGCCAACAACCATGGGGAAGAAGAGTGAAAGCCGTGTGGCATCTGCTCGCAGCCTGGCAAGATGGGACAGGGCCACCCCCACCCCCTGGCCCTGAATCTGCTCTGCTGGGGCTTCTGCTGCTGCTGAGCTCTGCTGTGCTGAGATTTCTGTGGTGCTGCTCCTGGTGCTGGGGCTTTCTGCTGGTGCTTACTCTGCTGGCACTGCTTCTGGTCCTTGCTGGTCCTGCTGGTGCTCCTGGTCCTGCTGGTCCTGCCTGGTGCTTCCTGGTCCTGCTGGTGCTCCTGGTCTGCTGGTGCTGTCTGATCCTGGTGCCTGCTGGTTCCTGCTGATCCTGGTGCTCTGGTGCTTGCTTGGTGGTGATCTGGTGTTGCTTTTTGCTGCTACTGTTGTTGCTGCTCCTGCTGGTGGTGGTGATTGTGGTGGAGCAGCCCCTACAACCTGAAGCCCCTCTGATGAGGGCCAAATGGCCCTGCCAGAGGGAGGAAGAGGCATACGCATGAACGGGAGAGGAGGCAATACTCCATTGAAGAGGAACATGAGGAGGAGGTGCTGGAATGGCTGAAGGAGAACAAGTATCTTTGGCGGAAGGGATACAGGCTCTATCGAGACACCAAGAGGAAGCAGGCTGCTTGGAGAGAGAAGGCGGAGAGCCTGGGCTACACTTCGGAGGTGCTCCTGGCTTGCTGAAGCACATGCACACACTGGTACGGGAAGCTGCACCTCAAGAAATCTGGCCAGGCCACAGTCAAGCTGACGGACCGAGAGTCCTACGTGATGGCCAGTGCAGCTTCTTGGAGGTGAGGTCTGCCACCGAGGAGCAGCCCCTCTAACAATGCTCTCTCTCAGGCAGCCCGCAAGAGAGCCAGTCCTCTTTTTGGCCAAGAGTCAGCTCCTGTGTCCAGGCAGGTATCTGTGGAGCGTGGCACGACAAGAGCCCCCTGACAGCTGCACTCCCCATGGCCAGAGCGTGTGGAGGACCCCCTGATGCCAGTGGGAGCAAGGTGAGGGCACTTCCACCAGAGAACAACCACATCCATCCCGCAGCTCCACCTCCACAAAAAACAGGCAGAGAAGCAGACCGGAGGGGCAGAGCCACACTGTCCTGCTGGAGATCAGGGACACCATCAGAAGCAGCATAGATCTCCTCTCTCAGCTTGGTACACATTTGATGTCCCATCCTTCAACCGCAAACCCTTCATAACGTACGTCAAACAGACCGCTCTTGAAACATGTCCTCGAATCACATTACCAGGGGACAACCTCCAGACCCAGTTGAACCTGCTCACCCCAGTCCCAGGCCAGCTCCTCCACCACCAGGTGATGTCACTGCCTTCCAAGGCTTTCCACAGGCCCTCACCTACCAAGGCTATGTCCAGCCAGCACAGGCGGCCTTTCCCAGTCCAGGCACAGGTTCATCGGACGCCACCGGTGTCACTGATGCACCAATGCCACCCACGCCACTGATCCACCCACGCCACTGATCCCACCCATGCCACCGATGCCAGCCACGCCACAGATTCCATACCATGCCACAGATGCCACCGACGCCTGCACCTTGCTCAGCTGAAGACCAGACATCCCACATTACACTGCTCCTTCTCACACCACAGCCAAGCCTGGCTCAGAACATTTGTCATCGGTTTTGGGGCTGACACCCCATGTCATGGAGGAAGGGGCTTCTCACATCAACGGCACTGAGCCAGCTGTCTGAGAGCTTCTTCCACACACCATGCCCTGTTGTCCTCTCGGGCCAGGCACCCCAATGGTGCCTCAGACCAGCACTCCAGCAGCAGCCACCTCCACAGCACCTGGACCTTCACCGCCTGAGACTATGGGCCACCTCTAGAGTGACTGAGAAGAGTGCCAGAGACTGGGGTGGCTACGTGTTGACTTTATTTTTGCTTGGGACACTTGGGTCATTTTCTTTTACAGCTGTTATGTAAATAAAGATTATTCTTTGCTTCACACACTTGCTTCATTTATTTTATTAATAAAGTCTTGGTGGAAACTTTTAGAAATGGTTTAAGCCTTTGCATGCTTGTGGAATGGGTAAGGATGGCAGTGGATGGGCAGGATACCTGTGGGATGGGTTAAGATAGCAGTGGATGGGCAGGGATACCTTTGGGATGGGTAATAGTTGTGGGATGGGCAGGGATACCTGTGGGATGGGCATGGGATACTGTGGGATAGGCAGGGATACCTGTGGGATGGGTAATAGCTGTGGATAAGATAAACCTCCAGTGAAGCATAGTGGGACTGTATGGTCCACCCTCCAGGTGCCCACACCTATGGCCCTTTATTATCAATAACAATGTAATCATGATCCACAACATTTCAACATAAACACAACCTTTATGAAATGCCCTGTTCATTGTAGGCCCACTCAACATACATGGCCCAATCTCATCAGTGTAATGAAACAGGCTGAAGGAAGCATCCATTAAGCATTCTACCATCCTGTCTTGCCACTCCACTGCTCCAGCTGGGAGTTGCACCAGTGTTTCAGGAGGTTGGCGCTGCTTCTTCCCTTCACGTGAAGCTCTGTTGGGGCCCTTGCACATCCACAGTAATCTATCAGGTTTCGCCGTTGCCTCCATTCACCAGGCTCCATGTCCCCATTGCCTTGTTGGAGGTCTACGAGCCTGTTCTGCAATACTGGGTAGGCGGGTGCGCATGAGATTGTGTAGGATGCAGGAAGCTTCCACGATGCTCCATCACGGTCTGTGAGCGATGCTGCATGGTGGTGAGAATACCTGGAACCTGTTGGCCAGGATACCAAAGGCGTTCTCCACCACCCACCTTGCCCTGGACAGCCTATAGTTGAAGATCCTCTCTTCATGGTGAGGCATCTGGAAGTGTAGGCTTCATGAGGTAGGTTCTGAGGAGAAGGCATCATCCCCCATGATGAAGTAGGGCACATCTTGTGTGTTGTTGGGCAGGGGGTCTGGATCTGGGAAGCCCATGATGAGGTTGTGTTCCAGGCCCCTCCTTGAGGTGTACTGGCGTTGTATACCTGGGCATCTGAAGATGACCTGTTGCCTGAAGCATCGATGTTCATGAACTTGTAGTCGGCATCGACCATGGCGAAAGAGATGATGCTGAAGAAGCCCTTGTAGTTGAAATAAGTGGACCCTGACTTGGCTGGTGCTTTGGCAAGGCCACGTGCTTGCCATCTATGGCTGCCAAATGGTGTGGGGGAAGTTCGCAGCTCTGATTAACCAACTGCTTCTGGCAACTTTCTTCATCCTTCTTCAGTGGAGGGGCACTGGAGGAGGCCTCCTCCTGTATTCTTCGATGATGGCCTGCACGCACTTTCTCCTGACCACATGCTGATGGTGTTGTGTGGCATCTCTCCAGGCGTACTGCAATGCTCTTTTTAGGTGGTCCCTGAGGCAGGTGGCCGCAGAGTCAGTGCCACCTTGAGCCCAGGGTTCCAGGCTGGGCCGGAAGTTGGTGCTATTGCTTGTCAACGCTGGTCTCAGCCACTCCACACCTTCGTCATAACTCATAGCTGGAGGCATCCTCATGAAGTTCTGGAATGCACGAGCGTCTTTCGTTCCTCAGCTCCACCATCAGCTTTGTTGTACAGTCCGTACTCTTCTCTTCTGGTGATCCATCTTCGGACCAAGACAACTTCTTGGCCCCCTCCTTTTCTTCGGCGTAGAACAGGTGAAAGAGCTTGTAGATGGCTTCGCACTGTTGTAGAATGATGGTGGCTACCAAAAGGAGTGTGTGATGATCCATGGTGGAGATGACTGGATGCTGTGGAAGAGCAAGAGCAAGAGCAAGGCTGAAGAGGTCTGCACCGCAGGGCTGCTGAACTGAAAGTGAGATCCAGGTGAATTCCTCCCCCTTTTTATAGAAATATAGGTTTTCTGCTAGATGTCCTTTTGCATCCTCTAGACATCCTGCAGACATCCTAAATATCCGCGAGATAGGTCCCCTCTGTGAACTTTTTTTCCGTTTTAAATGCTTTGTATGCGAGCTGCATCCGCTTTCATCCTTTCTCATCCGTGGGATTATCGCTTTGTGTCTGTTCTGCATCTGTTTCACTTCTTCCCTGTGTCCGTTTTCGCGCTGGAGTGGATGCGAGTTGCGCAGATGCGCAGCGGATGCCTAGCGGATATAGCGGATGCGTAATGGATGACGGCGATGTAGAATGGATGTTCCCTGTATGCTTTGGTGGATGCAGAATGGATGCGTTGGATACATTTTCCACTCAAAAAGTTTTGTGCAGCTCAAACCTTTTTGAGCGGATGAAATGTCAGTAGACGGATGCTGGACGGATAGAGAGGATGAAAAACGGACGCAGTGAGTACAGAACGGAAGCATCACGTTAACCAACGGATGGCAAGTGTTTCTCTCCATTTTACATCCTCTTTCCATCCGTTGGTGCAGTGTGACATGGGCTTTATGACTTGTGCAATGTAACAGATGCATATAGGCACTCCATGTGATTGGATTCCTAAAGTATCCATCTTCCAGTTCCTCAAAGAGCTCAGATGGAAAACCATAGCTGAAATGGCAATGAGATACCCAAACTGACTAATTAGGAATTGACTGTTGCCATTTTCCTGAACTAGCAGCCAATGACAACAAAGTTCCTTCTGCACTCTAGATTCACAAGAATCAAAATATATATTCTATTGGTTATTTGCTATAGCTATCTCTCACCAAAATTTTATGGGAGGACAAAATGGTGAAATAGGTCAAGGAATTTAAAATTATACCACCTCCTGCCAACACCTGATATTAAAAGAAACACCCCAATTTATTTAAATTATAATGAAATTATTCTTGAGCAATAACAAAATATGAAATTCATTGTATGTTGGCCACAGACTTCCAGATTGTTATCCAAGCAAGCCTGGACTAAAGAAATGTTATTGTTATTCTGAAGCAGAACCATCTGTTTTGGAGAAAGATAAGCTACATTTCAAATGTTTTTGCAGGAGGAGAAACTATTACATTATTAGACTGGGGTTTGTACTTGTATCTTGGTTTTCAGCACAATTGAATGTATATCAATGGTAACTATGGGCATTAGAAACTGCTATTTTCTTCAATTTATCCAATGACTAAGTTGTAGCTTTTACTGAAGCTTCATTTCATTCTAGATTTCAAGATGGATAATAATCTTGCACATTTCCATGTGGTCCTTCTTCAGCACTTTGCTTACTATGTCCCCTGCTGGTTCATTTTTCCTCCAGATATTTGCTCATATAGAGTACTGATGATAAAAACAAAATAAGGCACTGCTGCTGGCAAGAAAATAGTGAGTCATATCTGCATAGAAGAATTACTCAGCCCAGAGCATTCAAATAGGAAGAAGTACTGATGTATTGCTGTGGGCACCACTGAGATAGACATTTTAAAAGTAGGTGCTGCATCAGTAGTGGAAAGTTTAGCCTAGTGGTCTGATATAACTCAGTTTATTTTATTTTATTTATTTATTTGATTTGTCAATCGCTTACAAGATAATAGGTATAAGTATATACATAGTTATGAACACATGAAATGGGTACATATAAGAAAAATAAAGGAAACAATAGGAAAAGGGACGGTAGGCACGTTGGTGCGCTTATGTATGCCCCCTACAGACCTCTTAGGAAAGGGGTGAGGTCAATAGTAGACAGACTGAGGTTAAAGTTTGTGGGATTTGGGGAAGAAACCACAGAGTTCAGTAGAGTATTCCAGATATTGACCACTCTGTGCTGAAGTCGTATTTTCTGCAATCAGGTTTTGGTGAGGTTAAAGGCTAGGTCACACTGCGCCACGGATGCAAAACGTATGCCAAAAGGAAACAGTGGACGAGCAAAATTTCAGGGGTGGCTCCATCTGTTGTTATCCGTTCTCAAAAGTTGCCCCAAATTTGCATAAACAGAACAGAAAAAAACGGAAAGGAAAGGACCGAGGGAGGATGTAGCGGGATGTAAAGCAGATGTTCGTTAGGAAGCCTAGCAGATGGAAGCGATGGAAGCAGATGACACATCTGCAGGGCTTCCGGGGAAGAATAGCGAAGTGGACGCGTAGCGGAAGGAGCGGATGCAGAGCGGATGCGTAGCAGATGACGCGGATGCATCACGGACGCCTATAGGATGCATAGCGGATGCGTAGCGGATGCAAAGCATTCATTGCACATGCGGGGAGGATGATTGCGTCAGCTCCGAGGATATAAAAGGATGCAGGTCCCAAGCAGTCACCATTCAGAGAAAGACCTGCTGCCCAGAGACATCTTGAGAGAACACTATGGGGAAGAAGAGGAAGCCTGTGCCTACTTCTGCCAGCCCTGGCAGGAAGGACAGAACCCCATCCCATCCCCTGGCGATGACTCTGAAGCTGCTGGTGCTGCTGCTGCTTGCTGGTTGTGCTCCTGGTGTTGCTGCTGCTAGTGCTTCTACTGCTGCTGGTGCTGCTGGTGCTGCTGGTGCTTCTCCTGCTGGTGCTGCTGGTGCTCCTGGTGCTTCTCCTGCCTGCTGGTGCTGGGCTGCTGGTGCCAGTGCTGCTGCTGCTGCTGGTGCTGTGCTCTCTTGCTGGTGCTGCTGCTGCTGGTAGTGCTTTCCTCCTGCTGCTGCTGCTTCGTCCTGCTGCCTGCTGGTGCTTCTCTTTGCTGATGCTTGCTTGGTGGACCAGCCCCAAGGCCCTCAAACGCCTGCTGCTGAAAGCCCTGAAAGCCCCTGCCAGAGGGAGGAAGAGGCAACGCAAGGAAAGGGAGAGAGAAACAGTACTCCATTTCCGAAGACCATGAGGAGGGAGGTGCTGGAATGGTTGAGGGAGAACGAGTACCTGTGGAGGAAGGGCCACAGGCTCTATTGTGACACCAAGAGGAAGCAGGCAGCGTGGAGAGAGAAGGTGGAGAGCCTGGGCTACACTTCAGATGTACTCCTTGGGTTGTGTAAACACATGCCACACCTGGTGTATGGCAAGCTTGCACCTGAAGAAATCCGGGCAGGCCGCTGTCAAACTCACTGACAGCGGAGACCTATGTCATGGCCAGGTGCAGCTTCCTGGAGGGTGAGATCCACCACCGAGGCAGCTGCCCCTCTGTCAACCCTTCTCCCTCAGACAGCCCACAGAGAGCCACTCTGCTTTCAGCCAGGAGATAGCTACCTTGTCCAGGCAGGTGTCTTTGGAGGCCCCACGACAGTAGACCCCCCCGACAGCTGCACTCCCTGTGCCGGAGGACGTGGAGGATCCCCTGTCTCAGATGGAGCAAAAGAAGCACACCCAAAGACAACCCACCCCCACCCCCAGCTCCACACTCCACAGAAAGCAGGCAGATAGGCAGACCGCGCAGGGCCAGAGCCACACTATCCTTTTGGAGATCAGGGACACAATCAAAGCCAGCACAGATCTCCTTCTCCAGCTGGTCCATTTCGACATACCATCCTCGAACCGCAAGCCCTTCATCTCACATACATGAGTCCAGACCCTCATGGACATGCCCGAGGCCCAGTACCAGGTGATGAAGGAGAGGATCACAGCTCTTCTGCACCACCCTCCAGGCCCAGCTGAACCTGCCTCCTACCCTCCTCTACCCCAGGCGATTTCACAAGCCCTTCCATGGATTTCAACAGCCCCTCACCTACCAAGCCTACCACTACCAGGACTTCCCACAGCAGAGGCAGCCCTTCCCAGTCCAGGCCTCATCGGATGCCACAGACACCACAAACGCCTCACCTGACCCAGCTGCAGACCAGACAGCCCCACTAAAACTCCTCCTTCCTCCACCCCACAGCCAAGCCCTTCCTCAGAAACATCTTCATCAGTCTTGGGCCTCACATCCCAAATACTTGATGAAGGGCCTCTCAAAACTCACGGAACCTGAATCAGCTCTCTGAGAGCTTCCTGCACACACCATCTCCTGTTGTACTCTCGGGCCAGGCACCCCAATGGCGCCTCAGACCAGCAACTCCAGCAACAGCCACCTCCACAGTCCCTGGCCCCTTTACATCTGAGACCATGGGCACGCCTCAGAGTGACTGAAAAGAGTGCCAGAGACTGAGTTGTTTACCTGTTCACTTTATCTTTGCTTAAGACACTTTACTTGGGTCATTTTGATTTTTAATAAAGTCATTACAGTTTGCTATTAAATAAAGGTTATCTTTGCTTCACACACTTGGTTCATTTTTTTTTACTTAATAAAGTGTTGGGGAAAACTTTGAAAAAAGGGTTAAGCCTTGGCATGCTTGTGGGATTAGTAAGGATAGCTGTGGGATGGATAGCTGTGGGGTGGTAAGGATAGCTGTATGGGATGGATAGTTGTGGGATTGGTAAGGATAGCTGTGGATGGGTAAGGATAGCTGTGGATTAATAAACCTCCTAGTGCAAGCATAGGTGGACTGTACGGTCCACCCTCCCAGCTGCCCACACTACGGCCCTTTATTATCAATAACAATTTAATCAATGATCAACACATTTCAACAAAAAACCAAACTCTTTATTAATGCCCTGTTCATTGTAGGGCCACTCAACATACATGGCACAATCTCTATCAGTGTTATGAGACAGGCTCAAGGAAGCATCCATTAAGCATCTACCATCCTGTCTTGCCACTCCACAGCTCCAGCTGGGGAGTTGCACCAGTGTTTCAGGAGGTTGCCGCTGCTTCTTCCCTTCATGTGAAGCTATGTTGGGGCCTTTGCACATCCAAAGTGTCTATCAGGTTTTGTCCTTGCCTCCATTCACCAGGCTCCATGTCCCCATTGCCTTGTTTGACAGTCCACAAGCCTGTTCTGCAACAATGGGCTAGCGGGTTCGCATGAGATTGTGCAGGATGCAGCAAGCTTCCACGATGCTCCCCACAGTCTGTGGGCGATGCTGCATGGTGGTGAGAAGTACCGCGAACCTGTTGGCCAGGATAGCCAAAGGCGTTCTCCACCACCCTTCTTGTCCTGGACAGCCTGTTGGTTTAAGATCCTCTCTTCACGGGTGAGGTATCTTGAAGTGTAAGGCTTCAAGAGTAGGTTCTGAGGGAGAAGGCGTCATCCCCCACGATGAAGTAGGCACATCTTGTGTGTCGTTGGGTAAGGGGTCTGGATCTGGGAAGCCCATGATGAGGTTGTGTCCAGGCCCATCCTTGAGGTCACTGGCGTTGTATATCTGGGCACCTGAAGCGACCCGTTGCCTGAAGCATCGATGCAGATGAACTTATAGTCAGCATCAACCATGGCAAACGGAGGATGGAGCT
>BHFT01000561.1:0-10768 GCA_004320025.1 Laticauda laticaudata | reverse complement strand
CAGAAGCCTGATGATGGCAGATGAGATTCTGCTGAAACGTTGCTACAACTTTAAAAGTACTACAATGATGTGGGATAGTACCCGAAGCAAGCTGAACAGCACACACACACACACACACACATATATATATATATATGAGATCCACCTAATTAAAATCAAAAGCTCTGCAGAAGTATGGCAGTGGTCTCAGAATTGGATATTCAGTTCAGCTGTCCAGGTGATCACTTCTGGCACTATTTCATGCAGATCTTCCAGGGAACCAGAGCATGTTGTGAGCATTTAAAATGTTTAATATAATGCTCTTATTTTGATGGGAATATTGTTGGAAGATTTGTTCTTGGCAAACAACAAGCTGTGCTGTGCTTTTTTCTTTCTCTCTTTAGCATACCTCAGTTAATGAAATAACATTAAATAACATTAACATAAATGGAAAATATCTATTTTCACAAACAAGCGCTTTTCTGTTTACTGGGATCCCTCATTTTATCTTTAATCCCTACATTTTTTACAGTTTCATCTTATTTCTTCTAGTTAAAAATATTATCTTCCTTCCTTCCTTTCCTTCCTTCCTTCCTTCCTCCCTTAAATTACCCCTACAATAGGGTAGGAAACAGAAAGAAAGAACCGAACAGTTAGGCCTATTTATTTTCCTAGACCAATAATTTATATACAAAGCTACTGTCACTGAATCTAATGTCAATCAGACAGTCAAGCAAGGTATTTTAGGAATACCATATTAAATTACCTTCAAAGATTTAGACCATCAACAATATATGGAACAATGGAACCAAAGCTGGTGACTCTAAAATGACATGATTGCTCAAAATGAATTTGCTTCTTAAAAATAACTTTTCATTGGATGTATCAACCTTTTATATATTAAGTTCTAAAAATACCTATTGAATAGTATCCACCATTACTCTGGATATCCAAATTATAGTAGGGTAGCCTTTGAAAAATTATTTAGAAACTATCCCTTTTATTAATATTTACTTACTTAAGTTTTTTTTCTCTTACGCTCTATCTCTTCGCTATAGGACATTTTCCATTTCTAAAACCTTTCTCTATTCTGAGAGTTTTCTTTATCTACTAGGCTTTCTTATGTCAAAGGTCTTTTTCCCACTTTACACCCATTTTAAGTGCCTTTGACTTTTGAATGCATATATCTAGCTTCAGGAAAACAAAATCTCTTCCTTCCCCCACAAAATAATGGATTACAAGAAATCCAATACAGTAGAACCTCTGGTCACTCATAACTCATTCCATAATTTTGGTCACAACCAATTTGGTCATAACCTGAATCTAATTTTGGAAATTTGGCACTTATAAAAAATGGTGTGGAAGGGGAAATTGGCCACGGGGAAAATAATTGTGAATTTTTTTGGTCAGAACCCGATTTGGTCATGATCAGAAACATTTGTGACCAGAGGTTCTACTGTACTTTTGTTTCCTTACTTGGAGAACATTCCATATTCCCTTGCAAATGTGAATCTGCAATATCAGATGCTTCACTGCCATTAAAACAATTAAAAATATCCAGGTATTAATCAATTGTATATTCATATTTTCATATTCACACAGAATGATTGCCATTTGAGTACTGAAAAAGAATCTGGAACATATTTCAGGTACAGTTAGGTTTTGTGCAGCCTCACTATCAGTTGCTATGAACTACCATGTTCATCTCAAAATAACAATGATTAATAGTTGGTCCTTGGAACAAAATGACTACCATTACTTACAGCTTCATAGATGAACATCTGACAAATTTCTGATAAACTTAAGAGCTCATAATAAAATAGTAATATGTTACTAATATAACATAATCAACTCATTTTCTTAGAATAACAGTTGCAGAATGTCAGATTAAAATCAATGTACTGCATTAAAAAGAAATTGCTGGGGTGGCTCAGAGGTGCAATATAAATATTGATTTTTTTTTTTTAAAGAGCAATTTTTATCCAAAATCAGGCAAAGCAGGCAGACAGATTGAGTTGCTCACAGAATCACAGATTCATTCAGAGATCTGTGACATTGGCTACCTGAGCCTGTCACATAAAATTTGCTTGCAAGCAAACCCACAAAATTTGCTAGCAAGCAAGCTCACAAAATTAACTCACAATATACCATGTATGTAAATATTGAATTTTTTATTAAAAAAGCAACTTTTACACAAAAGCAGGCAAAGAAGGCAGGCAGATTGAGTTGCTTACAGAATCACAGATTCATTCAGAGATCTGTGTTTCTGCCATCAGCTTGCTGAGTCTGCATTGTTTCAGTCCTAAAGAAGGTTCAGTTCTGCTTAGAGCCAAAGATCTAAAGATTAGCTAGAAAGCGAGAAATCCAATGATTTCCTGCTTCTACCTAATCTAAATCTCCCAGCACAGCAGAACATCTGATGGTTGGAAAAAGGAAAAATAGCAATTTAGCAGGCAAGTTTGCCAAGTAAGGAGTGAGTGGGCAGCGAAGGTTCCCGTGGATTAATTGCTTTGGGGGGTGCTCTGCGGCTGACATTTTTCTGACGACCACCAAAATTTTCTCGTGGACCATCAGTGGGCCGCAGCCTACCAGTTGGCGACCACTGTTCTAGTCCAATCCCCTGCTCAAGGAAGAAACTTTAGATAAATTGTCCAATCTCTTCTTGAAAACCTCCAATGATGGAGCATCCACAACTTGATTCCACTGATTGTTCTTACTGTCAGGAAATTTCTCCTTAGTTCTAGGATGGATGTCTCTTTGATGATCTTCCACCCATTCCTTACTGTCCTTTCCTTGCCTGCTAGTAAGAATTAAGGCCAGTATATCTGACCCTCTAGTTCCCTTCTTTACTTTTTAGATAACAAAGCTGGCTCATCAGGAATTTGTTTGATCTCCCACTTACTGAACAGTTTGTCTCCCAATTGTCCCCCATTACTACTGCAGAATTTTCTGCACACCATAATTAACTGATTAGTAAAAAGTTTATCTGTTTCCTCTGCTTGGTTGGGTGGTCAGTAGAATACACCTATGGGAATATTCTTCTTCTTTCCTTTTAGATTAACAATGCAAATGCACCCAAGAAGGCTTTCGCCTTTGTTTTGGGGCATTTCTGTAGAGGTGTAGTGATTTCTTATATATAATGCAACTTCACCACCACTTTTGCTAAGCCTGTTTCTTCCAAACAATTTGTATCTTCCAGAATATTGCAGTCATGAGTTTCTTTCCACCAAGTTTTGGTAATGGCAACAATATTGTATCTTCTCTTGTGTCCTAGAACTTTAAGTTCACCCTATTTGTTCCTCATACTTTGAGCATTAGCATATGGTATACTTTGAGCATTATTATATCGGCATCTGAACATTATTATATCAGCATCTTGTGTTTGTTTCCAACATTTCATGTTTTATATCTGAGTACCCCTTCCTTCTCACCACTCCCTATCTCATTGATGGTTGGTTGTCTTCATGTTTATGCTTGGAATTAGATGCTAAAGATTGGTCATTATGAAATCAATTGCTCACTTCCAGCAAGTTGGATTAGGCTGAACTAGACAGATGGGATATTGTTCTCAGCTGTTTTTTCTAAGAGTGACATATTACCTGTGGTCTACCTCTAAGGTACATCTAAATGTTCATTTTTTCTGGTAGTTTGTTCCTTAGTGTGTTTAGCTTGGATATATTCTTTTTCCTTTACTCAGAGTTTATTTTGTTGGTTGAGTCTCAGAGTGTTTAGACTTCCCTTTAGATTCTTTACCTTTTCTTCAAATAATTCATTTATTCTACATTTGATACATCTGTAATTTGAGTCTTCTATGGGAAAGGCATACATGGAACATACTTTGTCAATCACAACAGCTTTCTGAAAGTGATCATATAAGTATACATTCAACAAAATGCATGTAGTAGGATTCAATTGCATCTTGTTGTTTTAGTGAACAATCAGCAGGACCTGAGAAGAAAAAGAAAGCAGCTTGTAACAATTAAAAGACATTTGTTCTTTTGTAAAACCGTCCATATATTTCTATTGCCTGTTATAACCAATATCTTACCTGGATCTTCCCCACTGGATGTAAATCAATTGCAATCACCATACAATTTTTTTTTTTCTAGCAAACTAGAATTGTTGACCAAGCTGTAATCCATTCCAAAACAGGTAAGTTCATTGTTCATCACAATAAGTGCATATTTCTCACTGATAATTGCATAGAAAAATGTGACTATTTGAGATATTTGGAAAAAACAAGGGATACATTTGGAAGCTTGCATACCGAAAGGTATATCTGGTGATAACTGCATCAAAAATGTTCATAGTTATAAAATTGGATATAGGAAGAGCATATTAGAAAAATATATTTTTAAAAATACTATACAAAAATAGAATCTTTGGATTCAGTGTGATCCACTTATTGCTCATGGTGTAGCTATAAAAAAGCATTGCATATTACCAAATTGTAGTCTTACATGCATTGTATCCTAGCAAGCAAAATAAATGCTCAAGGAACTTAAAGATCTATCAGCTGGCTTCATGATTTGCAAGGCAGTAACTAAGTTATATGCAAGGTAGTCAATGGAGTTACTACATGGCTAGCAATCATATATCAATAGGCAATTCCAAAGTCAGCAAGTACCTGGGCAGCATTAACATTGAATTAAGATTTACTATAAAGTACATCATATGTATCTGCTGGCAGAAGTAAAATGCTATTTCATATTTTATTGAAACTGAGGTGTTCTTAAAATGCTACGGCAGCACCTGCATTGTTATATTTCTAGCTTTGGTCAATGGAAATATTTATTAATTCTGATTTTTGTCATGTTTGCTTCCTTCTGCCATCCTTGTCATCCAGTTTCCTGAAAGTGGAATATTTGTGAACAGAAAGATAGAGAGATGGGTGGATGGATTGGACAAATATATACATATACATATACATATACATATACATATACATATACATATACATATACATATACATATACATATACGTAATACTATTACGTATACATCATACATATACATGTGTGCTGTTCAGCTTCCTTCGGGTATTATCCACGTCATTGTAGTGCTTTTAAATTGTAGCAACGTTTCAGCAGAATCTCATCTGCCATCAATACGGCTTCTGTATTGAGTTGTATGGCAGTATGAATTTAAAGGCTAAACTTAAAGACTACAATAGCACTACAATGACGAGAATATACCCGAAGGAAAAGCTGAACAGCACACATGTAAGTACGCGCGAAAACTTAAAAAAAATATAGATAGATAGATAGATAGATATAAAGATAGATATAGATAATAGATAGATATAGATATAGTATAATATAGATATAGATATAGATATAGATATAGATATAGATATAGATATAGATATAGATATAGATATAGATATAGATTTGTTTTAAGATGGACATTTAAAAATAAATATTTGAAGAACATTTAAAAATCAAACAAGTTCCATTTTAAAAAGATGCACAATTTAGTCCCATGACACAGCTTGAAACTGAAATTAAATAATAATTTTCCTTGTTTATTGCATGTCCACATGCTTAGCTCACTTATACATTTGGAAGATTTTGATTATCAAAATAATGTTTCAGTAAGCAAATAAATAGATAAATAAATATGTTATTGTCAACCTTGTTAGGAATCTGTCCACCAATTAGTTGGGTTGACAATACATAAACCAACAATGTATGTTTGTAGCTTTAAGACAAAAGTCACTGTATTGATTTATACTATATTCCGGTTGGTTGATTATCTTGCAAATTACCATAAGAGGGAGCTAGAGATCATAGCTTGTTCTCTCTGATATTCTGTCTCTCTGACATTCTGTTGCTATCTAAGGTTCTCTGTTGTATTTATGCTGTGCTTATACTTTGATATCTTTNTGGACTATTTATTGGACTGTGCTATTTCTTAAAGTAAACTTTAACTCAATTTAGTGTATCTGTGTGTGGCTGGATAATTATTCATAACTACTCTCACAAACATTTCCATGTGCATATCCTTGTTATTCAAGGGTTATTCTGCACATATCATAACAAACCTGTACTCTGGTTACATCAGATTAGGGTTCATAAAATTTGAAGCAAATGTGGTAAAAATGTATCTGAAGTATGAATGGCACAGAGGAAGTACTCTTAATTCATTTCATAGCCAAAATAATATTTTGCGGTACATGTGAAGAAACTGTAATGGCTCACCACATGAGGAATATTATTCATTGAAAATATCCAGCGTCCTGCTACATAATTCAAGGTCAACAGTTCCTCACAATTTCTAAAGTGCAACTAAAGAATAAGAAGATATGCTCTATGATTCTATTAACAAAAATCTAGATTTGCACACCACCTATGTTTCATGAACAGTTTATCTTCATACAACTCTCTTTACTCTTTAAATTATTTTAGAACATACAGAAAATATTTCAAAATTTCAGCTTTGATAGAGTGTGAAGATTAGAGTGCCACATAATAATATTTTCCAATATACATACAGGTGAGAAACTAATAGTGAAGGTGTTTAGGAAATCCATAAACCGTACCTTTCTCCTGCTTTTGTTCTCTAGTAACTAGTATTTAAGAGTTTATTGTCTCTGACCCTACCTAGAAAATACAATCAACATTTAGCTATTGATAATCTGAATCTTAATTAAATAAATGTAACCGTCACTTTTTATTTTGCACTCTCCTAACGTGAGTCTTTAAAATGGAAAGTAGCTAATTGAAAAAGCAGGGGTCAGTTGAGAGATTGTCACATTCTGCATTTGGAGTTTTTGGCTTCCCAATGTTTTTCAATCAAATCCCAATCCCAGATTTGGTAAACACTATTCCAAGATCAATCACAGTGCAAAATGTCTTTTTGCTGAAATCTGTTTTCAGAAGAGATGTTGGCATTATGGTAATTCCCTGCTTTATATTTCTGTGATTCGTGAACGTCAATTTGAATGTGATTAAAATGCAGATAGAATTCATTGTTCTAACTAACATGGTATGGTTATATGAAAGCAATGCTACAATAAATGGAAATCATTTAAATCAATAACAAAGGATGAAGGATGTGTTAACCCAATAATATGATTCACCAGAGATTTTCTTGAACCGACAGGGAACATCTGTGGAAGATATTAGAAGGTTAACTGCACTGATATTGTTACGGTATATAAAGTAATGCTTCCCTCACTGAACATTAAGGTTTTCTTAGATTATATTAAGGTTTATTTACATTCTTTGCTATTTAAATTTGGTTTGATAGGCATACTGTTAGGAATAATTGCATCCATAATTGCAATCAGTGTGGGACATTAATATTGTTACAAAACTGGCATAGAATAATGCTGAAAGTACCATTCCATATTTATGAAGTATCGTAAACTATTAATATTAAATCACGGGCCAAAAATATTATTAGGGACCTAAGTGTGATTTACAAGAGATGAATACTGCAAATTGTAGAATACCAGTTGGAGTTCTGGATCTACTCAACATGTACCCAGAAAATCACAGAAGAACTCAGAATATCATGGAAATAATACAATTTAAACATAATACTTGAAAAGGCTATTGTTGATTTTATATTTATAGTCATATAAATAATCTATACAATTAATTCTGCCAGCATAACCAAGTATTTCGAGGCTATATTGGCCCCTCAACTACAGATGATATTAGCCAGATCCAGGGGTTTTTCCTATTTAACCACCTCTCTAGTGTGTTATAATTACATGAAATATGCCAGTTATCAGTGCAACAGTGTATGATCTGCTGTTGGTTTATTCACCTGTCTTGCATGACAAAAGAAGTCTTCTTCTAGAAGAATCATCCTTTTTTAATATTATATCCAAGAAGTTCACTGCTTCACACTTACATTTGAGTGTATTTTTCTTCATTGCCCTTCAGAGCTCATTTGATCATTAATGTCATTTCCAATGGCTTATTTTACAAATAGATGACTTGGAATTTCAAAGGAAAGGAAGCAACTTTTTTTCCCTTTGCTATTCTCTACAGGCAGTGAAGGTCTTGGGGAACGATGTAAAATCTGTACTCATGGAGCGAGGTAATAGAAAACATGCAGATGGGAAGGCAACAAGAATAATTTTGTGTTATCTTTGACAAAAAAAAATAAAACAGCTTTATCCAATGTCCTAGCATCCATTTTCCACTGGACTTTGTGGAACGTGACCTTATAAATATCATGACTGAAATCTCAAAATGAATTTTATATTTTTAACTAGAAATAATCAAATAAGCCATGCTCTCTTCCTGTGTCATTCACCCTCTCTCTCTCTCATACACACACACACATTTTAGTCCTTACTAAATGCAACAATTTGAGTCAACCTAAGGCGAATGATATGTAATTAAAGTGTGATAGAGCTGCCAATTGTCTTTACTCAAAATGCAGTGTTAATGTTGATGCTATTTCCATTTCTCAAAATAAAGTAGTTTCTTTCAATAGAAAACCACATTAAAGAAAATTAACAGTTCATACATTATCATTTTATCATGACAGTCTAAAACTGCAGCTGTTCCTCTGTTCTTTGAAATTTGGTGCCCGTTATGAAAGTAGTAATCTTGTTTCCATGGAAGAAAATTGAAAGGTCACTTGTAAGGTGGATTGGGTATGCTTGATTTCATTTAGGAGCTCTGAAAGTGCTGCCAATGACATTAATGGAGATTTAGAAGACCAATGAAAATAGAAACCCAAGTTTTGAAAAAAATATCATTCACATGACATGTTACAATCTTTCATTTAAATAAAAAAAAATCAATGCTGAGTTCATTACATTTTATGAAACTTTCATTTATTTTATAATTCACAAAATGCAGGCTCAGTCAGAAATAATGCAATCCTTCACTTGTCTTGTGTTCAAGAAAGCAATCATCCTCTTCAAACTGTGATTCACCAAGCAGTTCATTTGAAAGGTTAAAGATGCAGCTGACTTTGAGTTCAATGGACAAATGGCTTGATTTGACGTACTCCAGCATGGGTTAACCAACCCCTATTTTGGTAACCCAACAATTTACGTCATATCTGAATTTGCTCAAGATGCATTATGCCACATTGGCCTTTCCCCAAGGAAATGCTTGACAGACATGTCAGGTCATATCTGTGATAGATTTACAATTCACAATATACAGTTTACAATAAAGTCCACCTGTGGTTACATTTCATGCATTTGGTATAGAACAAATATTGCCTATGGCAAATAGGAGTGATCTTCAAGGATACCTTTCCTTTTTCAAAGTCAACAGTCAACATGTCAAGAACACAGAAACAAAAGTGGTTTTTTTTCAGAGATGAGGCATATATTTCAGAACTTTTAGGTAATCAAATGAAGACTAAAATAGCTACCAAGAACTGGAACAAAATGCTTAAAAAACTGAATCCAAGAACACAAACAATGAACTAAGCCCCTTTCACTTTCTCTCTCACACACAGTTTAATTAGCATAGTATCCCCTAGTGTATATATTTTTACACCTTTAACACAGATAGATAATACAACATTTAAGTTCTAATCATATTTAAATGGAGAAATATTTAAGCTGAATAAGGAATTTGAAAAAGTACCATAGAGAGTGTGGCAAGTCAATATTCATAAACAATCTGTCAGATCTCAAGTGCTGGTGAAATATATAGACTACAATAAGAAATTATTCTTAAAAAGGAAAGAAACCTCATAGCAGAAGCTAGAATTATCTTGTTCCAGAGTGAAGGGAAACAGTTACTTAGTGATATGATGCTGACTACCAGTTTTCTGGCTTCAGAAAAGGGCTAGACAGATTTATGGAAGCCATGGAGATAAACAGGCCAAATCTCTTGGCCCTGATGCTTCTGAAGGCCATCTACTAGAAGAGTAGTAGGCCTCCTTGTGCACTAAAAACTTTAAAAATAAATAAATCTCTCTGAAGAATAAAGGAATTTTTTTTGGGGGGGGTATCTTCTGGATCAGAGTATGGGTCCATTTACACTGAAACATAGGACTGAGTGTCACAAAAGAGTCAACTTGATGCATTTGTGAACTTCATAAAACTAAACTGGAGGACAATATCTTTGATTTGAGTTTCAGTTTCCTTATAATTTTGACAACTGTTTTATTATATCATAATTTTCCTAAGATGCAGTGACCAATGTACATGACAGTTCCAGTACAATCTCATAGATTTGGAAAAGAATATTATATTTGGACTTCTATTTTCAATTTTCTTTCAAATGATTCCAAGTATGGTATTTGTCCTTTGTTGCAGCAGCTGTGCATTGGGTTGCCATTTCACCTACACCTAACTCATTATTTCACACCACTTATAATAACTGTTTTTTGTTGTTGTTGAGCCAACACTACAAGCCAATTTAATTCTACCTAATGAGTTGGAATCAGATGTCAATTAAAACAGTACAGCCACTTCTTTGCTAACACCTGATTAAAATCTGTGGTTAATCATTGCAGTTAAAAATGTGGAGTAATTATTATATTATGTATATACTTTCCTAAGGTATAATTTTGGAGTTAATTACATAACAACTGGGTTTATCTCTCTATCCCTACTGTGAACTCTCCTAGCAACCAAATTGTATTTCCTTACACAAGAGAAGTGGCTTATTAGGTCAAATGAGAAAAATATATTTGAAATTTTTAGAAACATGTAATAATAAAAATTCCACTTTAAGGCCCTGTCACACTGCCCAACGGATGCAAAACGGACACAACGGATGGGAAAAATGTTCCATCCGTTGTTATCCGCTCTCAGAAGGGGCAAAAATTTGCATAACCGGAGCGGATAACACGGACG
>BHFT01000560.1:0-17612 GCA_004320025.1 Laticauda laticaudata | reverse complement strand
GGATTATATTTGAAATAATTGAAATGAAATGAAAGGATGTTTGGATTGAGATTTATGTAAGAGATTAGGATTAATTTGCTTGTTTTTCTCTTTTCTGAAAGTTTCGAATGGAAAAGGTAATAATAGAATTAAGTATGCATATATGAATGTATAATTATTGTCATATTTTTATGTAAAAGTGATGATCCTGAAATATGTTGTCTACTAAAAAGAGCTTTTTGTTTTTATGTAGAAAAATTGAATAAAACTTGTTTTAAAAAAGAAAAGAAAAAGGGGTGGCTGGAAGCAACTCTTTTTTTGGTCTCCAGCCGCCTCTTTCGGAGTGCTGCACCACTCCACTTAGACTTGCTTGGGCAAGTCCCTCCAGTGCAGCGGGCTCAATGGGGTGGACCTATGTTGCCAGCACTTGGAACGCGGCTGTGGCTGCACGTTGGAAAAGTGGAATAAAGCTGTTGCAAAAAGCCTATACCTGATGTGTCTTTTTTTCAGTGCAGGAGGAAGATAAGATTTCAGGCAATCAGGAAAGCCAAATTGAAGCTGCCTAGCCCAGAGCTGCCGGTGGGAGGACAGCAAGGCTGCAGCACACGCCTCGCTTGAATTTGCCAGCCACGAAAGCAGGAGGGGAGGAAGTCCCACCTGTGACCGCTTTGTTGGACCCAGAAGCCTTGCCTTCTCACTTTTTTGGGCAACACAGGACCAGAGACTGGCCAAGAAGAACCCTCATAACAAGCGACACTGCTGGGCGCTTGGAAGCATGTGTGTGTGTGTGTTTGTTTCAGGTGGGTGTCCTCTCCTAGCTTTAGTAGGAGAGAGGGAAGGAGGAAGGGAAGGGTATAAGAATAAGAGAGAGAGAAAGGAAGAAAAGGGATAGACAAAGAAAGACGGGATGGAAAGACAGGATGGAAAGAAGGAAGAGAAAGAAAGAAAGAAGGAAAGAAAGAAAGAAAGAAAGAAAGAAAGAAAGAAAGGGAGAAAGGAGAAAGTGAATGAGATATATAGATGAATGTATGGATAGATAAAAGGAAGGAGGGAGGGAGGGACAAAAAAAGAGAGGAAGGAAAGACAAACTCTGGTTTCAGAAGACTCTTTGAAACAGCACAGCAATCTAGGGCTTGAAGCAGAGGTGGTATTCAACAGGTTCTGACTAGTTCTGGAAAACCGGTAGCAGAAATTTACGTAGTTCTGAGAACCGGCAAATATCACCTCTGACTGGAGATTTTACAGTATCTTTTCCCTGCCATGCCCACCAAGCCATGCCCACAGAACCGGTAGTAAAAAAATTTGAATCCCACCACTGACTCAAGAGTATTTAATCCAGTATCTGGTTGTATAAAAGTCACTTTTTCTTTGAATGAGAATTTATGACTTTTTCATAGGTAATTTGCCTTATCTTAATTTTTTAATAATCTTCAAGAAAAATCTTAATATGTCTATTAACGCCCTTGCATCATTAACATTATCTTCAATAGGAAATTCAATCTTAAATGTTTTAATGATGGAAGAAATATCAACAGATTTTCAGGCTTGAGAATCTTTGATTAAAAAGAATGACTAGTAGAAAAATTATTGGAGTCAAGTTGGTTATGATCTTTTTCAAGGGCAATAATTAAAATGTTCACTTTTAAGCAAGTGTTTGCATATCAATACCAACATAAATTTTAAATAAAGAAAAATATGGAATTCAGTAGTCTAAACATCATAATAAAAAATGAACCCTATTCAATATAATTGTTCCATTTAAAAGGCCTATTCTGGTGTCAAGCAGTCACCAAATCAAATAAATAAGTAGAGAATTAAATAGCAAGATTAAAATCTATTTGGGTCTGCAAGAAAAATGACAAATTATCTACTTTATTATTTTGTTTTATTTGCTTAGCATATGTTACTTTTCCAGAATTTCTACAGTAAAATCTATGAAGGCTAAATTGTCTGGACCATTTCTAAGCTCACTGAGCTAAAGATCTCATCCTGAGGTTTCTTAGATGAATGGTAACCCTTTGGATAAATGAGCATTCATTTATTTATTTATTGCTGGCATTTCTATGCCACTCCACTCCAAATGGCTCTAAGTGGAATACAGCAAAATAAGAACTAAAAACAATAGAATGAACAGAAAACAGTATAAACCATAATAGCATAATCCATCTTACATTATAGTGTAAGTTTATAGCCTCCATTCCTTTGTTTTTTAAGGGCACAGAGATTTTCTCAGAGATTTTCAAGTAGCTCTGCACAAAATATATTTCCATGCTCAGACCCTGACATCCATGCAGTGAGGAATTTTAGTGATGCTACTAGTGCTTCCCCAGTAAGAGGTCGGAGGACATCAATTGTGTTTCTGTAGCATAAGATTTATTTACACATTTGTGTGCAAGACAAGGATTTCATAGCCTTAAAGCTGTAACAGATTCAGTCCTAGAAAAACATCATTTCAGCTCTCTCTCTCTCTTACCATTACAGAAAAGTTTGATTTCATTTTTCAGTTAATAAATAAATAAAATCTGGCTTGTTTCCTCTTTTCTTGGCAAAATGGATAAATTAATTCTTTGCAAGTAATTTAGGAAACATTTTTGGGGCAAATTGAGCTAAATATATCTTGTCTTCTTGAAACATATGTTCTCATCCTCCTTGTTGACAAATGCCCTTGAATTTGATACCTATATAATAGATGCATGCTATCCACTAATTAAAATGTTTTTTGAAAAGCCAATTTGTGACTTTTACTAATTCACTTGTTGGTTAAGTAATCTGTTGACCTTTGAAATCTTCAAATCCTGATACAGAGAGAAAGGAAACTGATTTCACTTCAGCATTATTATTTACTAAACTAAATGCATTCATGTTTTGAAACAAGCTCAGTAATGTCAGATAGTAAGCAAATGGTGTTGAAACTTCTAAAAAGCAGATGGATTTCCAATCATTTTCCGTGCCATCAACAGTTGAAATTATTTTTATGAATGAAAAAGATTTGTTTAACATATGTAGCTGTCTTAGTAATGTGCATATGACTAGCATAACGAGTATGGAACTGATCCAATTAAATTCCATCAGATGATTCAGCTGCAAATGACATTTCTTCTGCCAAATGACACAAGAATGCTCATCTATGAACTGCTATGCTGACAAGCTGTAGCAGAATAGCTTGAGGGCATGTACATTAAGCATGTACATTCCTTGCTAGAACTACTTAGAAAAGAAAAAAGAACCATCTTTGAAGCTGAGGGTGGTGTGCAGTTGGCAATATGCAATAGCAGATTCAGAAATATCCAATAACATTAATTTTAAAAAAATCTCACTTCAGGTATCAAATGATGCCCAGAATGAAGGATAAAACTGTGCCACATATGCTTTCACATGCTCTGCTTATAGAGATAAGTGGAATCCTCAGCAGGATCCAATCTGGGTCAATCACTGGGACCAGATATTTAATTTTCTAAGCTTTTGGAGCCCATCCTCAGGGAACCTTCAGTAGACACATTCTGGTAAGTAGACAGATGTTTCCTGGGGATGGGCTTCAGCATGAGTCTGAAAGCTTGGAAGATTAAACCTCAGGTCCTAGTGACCAACTCAGATTTGGCCCTGCAACATTACCTGGGACACGTATATTCGCTTTTATTCATGAGAATATTCATCTTTACTTCTAATAAAATGGCATGCTGCATCTAATCTGTGCCTTAATCTGCAACAGCCAAGAACTTCAAAAGAGCTGGACAGAACCCATTACAAATAATATTTAAAAAAAAAAAATCTCACGAAGCAACTCCATTAGTTCTGCTAGTCCTCTTCAGCTCATTTATATATTTCATTCCATTGCATTGTTATTCTAGATCTAGAACAATACTTGAGATGCTTCAGTTCCCTAAAGTCAGAATGAAACAAAGACCATGATAGAGAAAATCAAGTACATTTTTGCCAATACACTTACCTTTAGTGCAAGGGTCCCCCATATTTCTGCACCTCAAACCCTTCATGAAGTTTCAAAATGTTCACTGAGTCCCCCACAAATATTTCTCATATGAAAATAATTTAATAAATACTATCTTAATAGTACTACAAATAATAATAACAGCAAGAAGTCCTTAGTTAAGGCTTAAATTAAGTTTAGAGTGTGAATCTCATTGAAGATTACCACACATACTAACAGATAATAACAATGGGTTGTCTCATCAATTCTTGGAAGTCAATATTGACCACTTTTTTGAAAAATGTCTTTAATGCAATCTTAATATATACCCCTCCAAAATCCAAACCCCAAAATAAACATAAATGAACAAAAAAAAACTTACAATGAAACTTTGGGAAAGATGGATTTATTGTAACAATATAACTAAAAGATTTTTCATGTCTTCCCTGGACTCTGTTTGAACCTCCACAAGAAAGGTACACCTCACAGTTTGGCCTGTGCAAAGGATTCTCAATCCTATTTGGTCCAAAAAATTAGGAAATTATTTCACTGCATTTCTCCAGAAAGAGTACATTTTATATGGGAGAGGACAAAACCTCTAATTCTTTGTTCTTTTGTCTTTTGCTTTTGGCAGCAATAGCCCACATTTTTCTGTGTTCTCTCAAAAAGTCCAGATCTAAACCACTGTTTGGGGCAATATGAAATTTTGGTGCATTATGTGTTGAAAATTGTAGCTGCTCCAGCCACAAAGAGAAGATTTAGAAAGAAGGTTGCAAAGTTAATGTTCTATAAGAAGCTAAATGGAGAGGGAAAATCAACTGTTTCCTTTTAGATCACTAAGTTTATTAAAGAGGAATTACAAAAAGTACTGCACAAAGGGACACAATAAATTTATATGCAAATGCAAATTAATAGAAAATCATCTTGTAAATATTTATTATGTTATTATTAATTTTCTTCTTGACTGGGAAAGAGTCAGTTTTGTCAGACAAACAGAACACTTGGTTAAATAGAATTAATATAGTAGATTCAGCATGTTAAATTTATTTCAGGAGAAATGTTCCAGTTTTCTCATGAGAATATCCAGTGCCATTCACCTTACCTTCTAAACCAGGGAATTTGTTGAAAAAAAATATCCAACAACTTATTCACCATAGACAGTTACAGTTCCTTTCTGAAAAAAGAACAACCGACCTACACAGGTATTGCCTCTCGGGCATTTCAGGAAGAACAATTGTAACTTACCTGTGCATCAACAAATAATTACTTGTCATTTGTTGTGACCAGTGTGGTAAACATCAATATGAAGCCTTTTTTTTTTTTACAAGAAGAAAAGCTAACATAAAATGGAATATTCTTGATGGGAAATAAAGAAAACTTCAAGAATCTCAGGGTTTTGTTTTGTTTTTGTGATCCTCTTTCATGAATTGGTTCACACAAAGCAATAATTGGCAGTGGTAATGGGGGAAAGTTAATTGGTTTGGCTTAGTGTATTGTGTGCATATAACTACCATTGTTTATTCCACAAGATATAATGGCTAACCAGGGCTTATATAATACAAATCCAGTCCTTTGCTGCATTTCAGATTTGGGATATCAAATACATGTTCTTTGATTTCATAGACTTGAAGCAATTTTAGAAATGTTTATTTAGAAATAATTCCCTACAGTCTACAGATTTGATCTGAAATAAATAGTTACATGGCTAAAGCAAACATTATCAGAAAGAAAGAAAGAAAGAAAGAAAGAAAGAAAGAAAGAAAGAAAGAAAGAAAGAAAGAAAGAAAGAAAGAACCAAATTATTTAAAATGAAACGATCTCTTAGAGCCACTAGACATGCATATACATGTACAACACTGACAAAAGGAAAGCCAAGACAGACCAATTGTTACTGAATAAAATAGCTTGCAATAATTAGGTGATGCAAATAAAGTAAAATAAATATTAGGAAGTTGGCAACATGTTAAATATACAGAGCAGGAAAGAATAAAACTGACTAGAATTTATTAAATATTCTGTTGGAATGCTTCTTTCTCTTTTTGTATTATGGTGAAGTGACAAAATAATGACTTGACTACTGAAAAGTTGTATATCTCTTTCCTGAATTTCAATCCAATGCATATTGATTGTGAAGCTGCTGTATGTTGAGGACAAATTAGGGGGGAAATGGAAACACCTGGCTATATATGGAGAGAAAGCACATGTGAGGAGAATCAATAATATGTGAAGTGTAAAACACAGCTAAATTTTGCAGTATGTAACAGGGTCCTGTAGCTAGAATTTTCAGTCTTGGAAAAAAGTACAGTTACATTCCTTTAGGGCAGGGATGAATTGTACTGTAGTGTTTTGTCAGATTGTTATTTTTCTATTCAAGATACTGCTAGCATAAAATGAAGTTAGCTACATTAGGCATAAAGTTTGCAGAGACACCCGTTCCCCATTCAGCAGTAGAGCGTCTTCCTGATTTAGAGACTAAAGTAGACTTACTTCAGAATTAATGCTTCCCTACAATCTGTTGTCCTCTTGTGCATTATTTGAGTCTGATGCTAAACAACAGTCTGCTCTGAAAATTATTAAGAACAGGTCCTGAAGAGCATCTTCATAAATACTATTATTGGAATTCTTTTCATTTGTCCTTTTGATATCTTCCTTTTTATACAATATTAGATTCTCCTGGCATAAAATCTTACTTTATCATTGCTCTGAGTTCATTAAAATCTACCCTCCTGAAGTTCAGTGTATGTGCTCAACTATATTCAACTTTAGTTTCTCTTAATATCAAGAAATCCAATATTGTATGATTACTTTTTCCTCCAAAATCTCCATTATTTTACCGTCTAATAAGTTTTCCTTATTAATATGGATAATCTCAAACATGACTTGTTTTCCTTTGATTTCCTTCGTCAGCTTTTGGGGTACATAGACAAACATGCCTATCTTCGTATATTTTACATAAGTAAATTATCACTAAGATAGATCTGGCATTTCTGTAAGGATTATACTCAGGGGTGGGATTCTACCAGTTCATACCTATTTGCTAGAACCGGTTGTTAACATTCTAAGCAGTTTGGAGAACTGGTTGTTAGAAGAAATTACTGGCCTAATCCTATAAGGAAGGCAGGAAGGAAACATTCTGGTGTTGCTTACAGAAACTGCCTCTCCGTTAACCCTTATTACTTTCTTGGCAGGATTCATCTTNACTTTGCTTGTGTGGAGTGACCATTCAAAGTTACAATGGCACTGAAAAAAGTCACTTATGACCATTTTTCACACTTACAACTGTTGCAACTTCCCCACAGTCATGAGAGGCCAGGCGAGGAGATGCGTGCCTCGTGAGTGATATTGAGTTGGCCACACCCAGCCAATAACATGACCATCAAGCCATATCCACCAGTCACATGACCACCAAGCCATGCCCATCAACTAGAACATGCCCAGAGAACCAGTTGTTAAAAAATTTGAATCCCACCCCTGATTATACTGACAAATTGTCTCCCAATGGACAAAGTTATTAAACTCTCATGACACTATTACTATTTTTTTACTTCTTTAGTAGCTATTTGTGGTGCTTTTTCCAAAACTCCCATTTATTTTAACCTAAATGCTCTCATTGATAGCACTCAGTATATTCTTGGGAGAGTCTGTATAAATGCAAATTGTTCTAAAAACAATAAAATTCCTCCTCCCTTTTTTTGCTTGTTTCTTTGAAATAAACAGTATTTTTCAATTGCTCTAATTCCAGTAGGAGAATGCCCTCATGAAGTTTTATTTATGTTGTCAAATACCATTTTCCTTCCTGTAATGAACATTCAGGCTAGTTTTGTTTATTTTCTTTTTATTATATTAATATTCTGACTTTCTTCAAGGAATTCACATGAAGAATCTCTTCTTTTATTCTCAAAGCAGCATAAGGATAAATTGGTTGAAAGTGGCTGGTTCTAAATCATACAGTGAAAAGAGAGACCAGGCTATTCCATTTTGATACTTCAATCTGCTTGAATTAAGCATTTTGCTTCAGAGAAGTATTTCAGTCAAAGCCTCTTCAGATCAAAGCACTTTTCAACATGTTCCACAGTTCCATTTGTGTCTTTTAATTTAATTAACCACTGTCCCTTAGTGGTGTATGTTTATTATTATTGGGTTTCTGTTGCCCAGAATTCATCTCTATCAAAGCTGTGAGCAAATATTAAGTAAAGCTATACTAATACCATATTGGCAGGGTTGTTCTGCTATACTTCCCTTTTATCCCAGAGCTGACAGGAAATCATGCTGCTATAAGTTGTGTCACTGTTCATTTAAAAAGGTCCTGTTCTGTTGTCCATACATGCTTCCTATTCTGATCAAAGGTAGTCACAGATGTTCCCAAATTTTTCTGATTAGTATACAGCACCTTTCTGGATAGGTCTAAACCAAGATTCAACCAAGTAGGTTTTCTGAAAGCTTACACGGTATTTAGTTACAATTACTCATTGTGTATATTTATTGCTAACACTTCTTTAGTACTGCAACATGAACAGTAAAATCAGATAGATATAATAGAGTAAATAACATATGTCTCAACTTCATTTGATCATCATATTCATCAAGTGAGTGTTGATATCCAAAGCAACAACTTCGAGAGAACTTTATATTTTTTTTGGTCTTAGTGTGGTGCTCCAGTTAGGACTGAGATCTTCTAAAAGATCATTTTTTACTCAACAGGTGGCAATAGCTTCATAACTTCATCTGAGTCAGAAACAAAACATGATTAATTATGGTTGGACAACTGGATGGGATATTGCTGGAAATGTCAGTGTGTCAGCTACACTGAGAAATAATTAACATGTACCATTAGGTAAACAGATTATTTTGCCTATAAAATTGTGCTTTCACCAATAGGAAGGTATTAAATCAACTGGCAGGAGATCAGGAAGGGACTCATCCTGGCTTCCCAAGATAGTGATAATTAATTTATGATTTTCAGTTTCAGTGAATGGTAGCTTCTGGCTAGCTTTGTATTTGGAAACTAAGATAATGGATCTGAACTATGCGCAGTTAGAACTATTATTTTTCTGCTAGTCATTAAAGCAACTATTCAATTCTGAAAAAGATGCAGATAACATAATGGGTTAACATTAAAGAGCCATGAAACTTTATTTCATGAATATCAGAGAGAAGTTGTATTCATGTTTGTATGAAGTCCAAAACACTTCTCCCAAGTAATTTTCAATCCATGCACAGCTGTGCTGTTGTCCCTTTGACAGATTGCAATGAATGCCACAGCTAAAAAATCTCCCAGGACACTAGAGGTAAACTATGAATAGACATATAACAATAATGGAAGTTTCTGATGCTATAAAAACATTAAATTAGGAAAGATTCCTGTATCAGATGAATTATCAGATTCTTATTATAAATGTTTTGAGGATAAACTTTTGAAACCCTTATAAAACACAATAAACTCTAACTTCCAGGGAGGTAGGAAAGATTCCAGGGAGCTGGGAAGGGACAAATATAGCATTAATAACCAAAAACAGACAAGAGACTGATAAAATTATTGAATAATAACTACAAATAGTTCACAATAATTTTAGTTGATAGAATGAATATAATCTTGCAATAAGTTATTCATGCGAACAATGTGGTTTTAAACCTGAAAGACAACTAGGACAATGTTAGAAATGTGTTGGATGTTTTTGAATATTTGGAGCCCAATGAAGACCAAGCTGCACTGACCTTCTTACATATAGAAAAAGCCTTTGGCAATTTGAACTTGCGTTTTTTGTTTAAGGTTCTAAAAAGATACAGATTTTTAAGAGAACATAAATTGGAAAAGAACTTCATAAATTAGATAAAATTGATCTACACTTCATAGAAAGCAAAAATAATTGTTAGTGGAAATTTAACAAAACCCTGTGAGATACAAAAGGGAACAAGACAGTAATCTCCACTGTCCCCTCTTTTGTTTATTTTAGTTTTGAAAATATTTAACAGAAATATAAGACAAAAGGATTATCTTATTGATGGACAAATTGTTGGGGAAAAGCCCTAGAAATTTGTTTCATACATGACAACTAGAGCAAGATTATTGGATGCACAAAAATGAAAAGTTTCAACATTAGTTACAATCGAGGAATGGTTAGTGAAAATGAATGAATATTACTGAAGTAGCTGAATTTACTTCTTTGGTTACAGTATCAGCATTTATTGCTGACTGGAAATTTCTTATAGAAATTTCTTATAGAAATTCTTATAGAAAAAATGAACTGATGATTTATGGTTTTAGTGATTAAATATAATAAATTACAGAAAGAGATACGTTGTAACAATAGATAAATTTATACTTGTAGTTATAACTATTGTAAAGAAAATCAGAAGGTACTTTTCAGTTTTTCCTTTCCTTTCTTCTTTGTAGTGCTTTTCTTTTCTTTTTTTTACTTTGTATGAGTTTGTATTAATTTTTATCATGTATATGATGATGGCAGATGAGATTCTGCCAAAACGTTAAAAAACAACTTTAAAAGCACAACTATAATGACGTGGAAAAAAAGCCGAACAAAGCTGAATACCATACATATAAATACATATATATATATGTGTGTGTGTATGTGTATTTATATACATGGAACCACCCAAAAGCAACTTATCCAAAGAAGAACAAACTGCACTACTTAACCTGAAAGAAGACACCAGCATAATAATGAAAGAAGGACACCAGCCATATAATGCTACCAGCAAGACAAGGGCAATGCAACAGTGGTTATGAAATACATCTGAACTACCAAACCAACGTTAACCAACTACTCCAAGACCCCACATACAAACCCCTTATAAACACTGACCCACCACCTACTAGAAAAAACCACCAGATCCAAAATAAAAGCCTCCCCCATCAGCAAAGAAGCCATGAAAGAAAAATATACCCAGAGAAAAATCATTTCCAGATGCCCTAACTGAATGGTCTCCCCAAGATACACAAAGAAGGAACCCCACTATGACAATAGTCAGCTCCAAGGTTCACCTCTACAAAAACTTAGCCAAATTTCTCGCCAAACCAATTACAAGACCTATGCAGAATCCATCAACTCACATGTAAGGAACACATTCCAGTTCATCAATATCATAAAGAAAAACAAAAACTTACAACCCAGCGACCGGACTAGTTGAGCTTCGATGTCATATCCCTCTTCAACCCAAGATGCCTATAAAAGAAGCCTTTACAGCCATTCCAAACAAATACAACCCCCCCAAGTACATCCTAGATCTTTACAAACCACTGCCTATCCAAATACATACTTCACCTAAATGGACAAAAATACAAACAAAATAGAAGGAGCACCCAATTGGGATCATCCTCTCAACCTGTCATCGCAAAGCTCTACATGCGAAAAACCCCCCCCCCAACTTTTTTTTTGGGGGAACACAAGTTCTAGAAAAATATTTGATTCACAAACCCAACTCTTTGCTCAGATAACATAGATGACACCTTCATAATCTGGCCACATGGGAAAGAAAAACTGAACAACTGCCTACCACACACCTCAACAGTCTACACCCCAAAAATACAATTCACCATGAAACAGAAGCCAACAATCAACTTCCCTTCCTAGATGTCTTAGTATACAAAAAATCCAATGGCATCCCTAGGGGACCCACACCATCTACCAGAAGAAAACACATTACACACCGCTATCTACATGCACTCTCACACCACCACCCAGCACAGATCAATTCCGTAGCCAAGACACTCATCTCCCAGAACAAAATGCTTAGCCGGGATGAACAACACTTTAATAAACGAACTACACACTCTCACTAATGTACTTACAGCCAATGGATGCCCAAAAAAGAAGATTACCCAACCTAATCCAAAAAAAGAAACCCAACCAAAAGCCAAGACAGAGAACAGAGGAATGGCAAAGCCTCCTCCCATATATGAAAGGCACTACAGACAATTCAGCAGATCCCTCCAAAACAAACATTTAAAACAGCATTCTGCACAAAACAGAAAAAATATTCTACCATCCTAAGAAACCTAAAGACCAAAATTTGATGTTAGAAAACCAAGGAGTATTATGAAATCCCTTTTGCACTGCCGCCCCCCCCCCCAACCACATACATAGACAAACTAACAGAAGAATTAGTGCACGCATTGAAGAACACAAGAACTCAATTCAAAAAAGAAGAACTGACCTCTTCCCTGGTCCAACATCTTCAAAGCCACAGGACATGAAATTGACTTTAAAAATACCGAACTATCGCCAAAAAACTGAACACTTCAACAACAGAAGAATCAGAGGAAGCCATAGAGATCAGAAAAACACCACATAGGCATGAATAAACAAGATGATACCTCCTGCCTACCAACCATTTGGAACCTGCCCTCATTTAATAAACGAGTACCTAATATGAAGAATTGACACCAGACCCACACCCACAAGTTGCCACCACAAGATGCTACCACCACACTTCACGAGAAAAGACTCAACACCCACACAGAAGAGGGAGACACGACCACGGAACAGAAGCCATACTGCAGCTGCACCACTACCCGCCTTCAAAACCCCTCTGACCCATACAAGAAGCAAAACTGGACACCCACCATGAAGATGCTGGCACTAACACGAAGTCCAAACAACAAGATCACAGCCTCACCAGCTCAAATCCCCCAGCAACTAAGACTACCTGGCACAACCAGGCCCCCACCTAAGCAGGACACACCCCCAGCCAATCAGAAACAGGAGCCAACCCCCTACCAATTCAGAACACAGCCAAACCCCACCCAACCAAGTCACACCCATAGCAGTTAAAGGAAGAAGAAGAAGCAGCTGCAAGCTCACATTTACCTGAGAAGCACAGAGCTGAAGAAACAAGCCTGAAGATATGAATGAGACTTCATCGAAAAGTGCCTAGAGATTACTTCCAATTCTACACGCGAGAAAACCCGAATAAAGCAAAGATCCATATATATATATATATATATATATGTGTGTGTTTTTTTAGCTCTCGCGGGTACTTTACCATTTGTGCTGTTTAAGCTTCCTTCGCCGGTATTATCCCACGTCATTGTAGTTCTGTTAAGTTGCAGCAAACGTTCAGCAGAATCTTATCTGCCATCAATCAGGCTTCTGCATGGAAGTGTGTCTCACAGTTCCTCTGTTTCAATTTTGAGGCTGTGTCTAATTTGCTGATTGGCTATTAAACCTGGTCCTGTGTCATTGATCTTTGAGTTTGATTGATGGTGTTTCTGGTTTCTTTGTCTGTTTTGTTGGCTTTGAATTGGCTGGCAACACTGCTGTTCTTTGGTTGTTTTAGGGCTTTCAATGCAGCTTGGCTTACGTGTGAAAGCGACGGCTGCTCAATTTCTTCAGAAGCTGGGTTCACCGTGGTGTGCCTTGGGGTGGGGTGTTTTGAGTTGAGGCCATCAGGAGGGAGTCTGTCTGTGCTCGCGGTGTTGTGGTCTCTGTTTCTTTTGTGGTGTGGAGATCTTTCTATTTGAGAGTGGCAGGCTTCCAAATGATTTGAAAGTCTGGTGGAGATCGATCTCTTCTATTCATGCTTTCAGGTCTTGTTTTCGAATCTCTATGGCTTCTCTGATGATCTGCTTGCTGAGGGTTTTCCTGATAGTGGCTAGGGCTTTAGTGCCCGATGAAGTTGATGTTTGTGACCTGTGGGTTTCATGTGTGTTGTGACGTAGTGAGGAGGTGTGTTGCGCAGGCCTTTTTTACTGCATTGTTTTGTGTTCATCTAGGCAGGTACTGGAGCTGTATTCTTTCTTAGCTTGGGTCTGTTTCAGTGTATCGTCGGCTCGTGGCATGATGTTACAGGAACGGTTATCGTATATGCCTTGGGTTTTCCAGGTCAATTTTTGTTCTTATGGGGTTTCTACAGGACGGGCTGCTATTTTTTTGTTGTTTTGAAGGCAGTCTTGATGTGATGCCTGTGTAGTATCTTACTGATTCTTATCTGTGCTAGCCGTCTTATGTGCTAGGGCAAGACAGCTGTTCTCATAGGTCTGTTGGTCCTTCTAGCGTCTCTGTTTATGTCTTTTGGTGTGTTTTTGTGGATATACCCGAGGGAAGCTGAACAGCACACATGTAAGTACCCGTGAAAGCTTAAAAAAACAAATATATATATATACACATATACATACACATACACATGTATTTATTTTCAGGTAAAGTTTCAGATTATATATATATAAAATAAATACATGTGGATGTGGATGTGTGGATGTGTAAATACACACACATTACAAAAATCTGAAACTTTACCTGAAAATAAAAACAACCTAGAATAACCCAGAAAACACTGACACACAGTGAGCAGCTAAAAAAATGTGTTATTTATTTTGACATTAGATGACCATTCTCAAAAGGTAGCAAAGAACCCTCACTTATCTAAATGAAGAACCCTCATTTATGTAACTCACTTATCACTTATGTAACTGAAGCAGTCAGAAGGGTCCCTCAAAATATTTTATTTATCACCAACAGAAAAGTCTGGGACTCCACCAGAAAGTAGTATGGCAATGAGACTAATGCCAGAAGCAATATGAAACAAATAGAATTTTGCCCCAACTCAAAATTTATTATTTTATCACTTTGTATGCCAAATTATTCAAAAAATTAATTATGCCCCTTGATATTTTTAGCTAAATATATGTTAGGAAAAACAGAAAGGAAGGAATTATTGCACTTATTCACAGCCGAGGCTGAGAAAATATACCATTTCAAATCTCAAAGACAAGCTGAGGGCCAAGTTAAAATGAGAACTACACAGAGATAAGAATTTCATTTCCTGTGTAGGTCCATTTCTTCTCTGTCTCAAAGACTAAATGAGTTCTAGGAATGATATGGCACTTGTTTGCAGAGATAGGAACTTGAAAAATATTCAGGATGAGTAAATGTTAAATATCTCTCCTATACAGTGACATGCATATTTCTTTACACTATTATTCAGAATGTCAAGAAAATATGTGGGGCAAAACTATCTTAACAGCTTTGCATTAGGCAAGAGGCCAAGCAAGTTTATTATCCAGGGAAGAAATTTAGAAGGATCATGCTGAAAATGGATAATTACTTCAAGCCTTTATTTTGGGAAACAGATGAAATACATGTCCAGGTTTAAAGCACACAATTTCATGTCCATAAAAAAAGAGGCTGATACTCCATCTAGCCTATTCACATGCAAGCATTTTCCAGCTAAAACAAATTACACAATCAAAATCAAGTTTTTCAAGAGTAAGAGCATTCTGAAGATGGATATATCTTGTGAGAATTTTTTTTCCTAAAAAACACTAGTGGAACAAGGTCCAGTAATTTTGATTCTAGGGTGTTAAAGATTGTCATCCCAACATCTACCCTTGGTGTCAGTAGTTATTTCTTACATTTGTTTCTTATAATCTTGGCTCTTGATAATTAGGGCTACCATATTTAAGAGGCAAATATATAACAAAGAGAAGATTTTTTTTTTGTGACCCAGATATGCTGGGATTATGGATTTCAATGCCTCATCACCTGTTTGTTCCTCATAAAGTTTATTTGGCTTCTGACAGCATTCTGCCATTACACACTCAACAGAAGTCTTTGTTATAGCCAAAATAAAATATGCAGCTGAAATTGGCCAAAAGAAAACTTAAAAGAAAAATAAATGTACACAATTACAATTCAGGGTGAAAGGCTGAGTCAATCTTGAGCCTGTCAAAATTGAACTCCAGGCTGTGGGCAGAGTTAGTCTCCAATAATGCATTCCAGCCTCTAACCAATATAGTGAATGTGTATAGCTCAAGGTTGGCATGTTTTATTGTTGGAATTCTCCAAGTGTCATTTGGGGGGTTTGTTTTTGCAATACAAAAACCAAGGTAGAAGAACTCCAACAACTCAATACATGCCCCTGTCGGAGCCTAAATCTGCAAAGAAAGACAAGCTGGAGCTGGAGCTGATGGAGATTGAGGAGACAGCTTCATTGGTTTCAGAGGAATATGGAAAGAAGCAGGCCAAGCAGGCCCCTCAGGATTGGGACAGCTTGTTAGCAGGGAAGAACGGGGTCAGGAGAACTGAGAGAGGGCAAGCAGTGAACATGAGGAATTGTTCAGGCAATGAACAAGGACCACCCCTCTCCTAATTCCTGAGCACAGAGAGTGGACAGAAAAGTAGGAACAGTGCAGGCTCACCCAATGACTTGAGAGGGGAATACCCCGCCTCTCTTCATAAGATACACCTGGGGACTGAGATATAAGGAGATGCTGTGGGGAGGGCCATTTGTCAAACTCTAAATTAATAGAGTTTGGTGTGCCAGTTCAGACATTTGGAGTTTGCAGGACTGCTTACTTCTTCCTTACTTGTGAACTCAGTGCCTTCCTCCTGACTTTGTGGACTCATTACCTTGTTCCTGACTTTGTGGACCATTGTTTGTTTCTTGTTTTGTGGACTCCTTTCCCTGTTCCTTTGTTTTGCTGGACTGAGCGCAGTCAGAGCTGCTGCTGTATGTGTGTGAATGCGCATGCGCACATACTTTGCTCTGGGATTTGCAAAGAATGTGGGAGCATTTGAGGGGAAATTTGGAGAATTAAATGGAGTTTGAACTTTCAGATGGCTGTGTGAACTTCGTGCCTTGTCCCAGGTCATCAATACAATTCAGATGCTTTTCAAGAATGCAAAGATCCTTGCCTTTTGCTTACAAGTTCAGTGAGACTTGTTCCAAAGAAAATAAGTTTGCTTCAGTGTAAAACCTTTTTAAAAAGTTTGAAAGTAGGCAAATAATGATAGAATTTATTTTATTTTATTTTTTAAAAAAATGGCAATAAATATATAACATGGTATGTAAGTATAAATGTAAACTTCATTAAAGATCTGTGTAACTGGCAAATATTCTACATTCAATATTTTAGAAAACTTCATAACAATCATATTAGGTTATTTAGTTGAAGAAGTATATTAGGCAGAAAGTGAGATCTTTATCATTAATGAATAAAATTAAAGCAGGATGGTGTTATACTTCCTTGGAATATACTGTCATGGAAATCATGGATACCTGAGAAAGATTTCAAAAACACCAAGCAAAACATTTTAAGATCTGCCTGAGGTCATGACAACTTCAGTGCTTATAAATAATCAATAGGTAGGGTGAAATGATATGGGACAGTTGAGCGGTGATTCTAACTGCTCCCTTAACTCTTGTCCCTTAAGCCCATGTCACACAGAACCAAAGGATGGAAAGAGGATGTAAAATGGAGATAAACACTTGCCATCCATTGGTTAACGCAATGCATCCATTCTGTACTCATTGCGTCCGTTTTTCATACTCTCTATCTGTCCAGCATCCATCTACTGAGATTTCATCTACTCAAAAAGTTTTGAGCTGCACAAAACTTTTGGAGCGGATAAAGTATCCAACGCGTCTGTTCTACATCCGCTACGCGTACGGGAAACATCCGTTATACGTCCGTCGTCATCCGTTACGCATCCGCTATATCCGCTAGGCATCCGCTGCACATCCACGCAACTCACATCCGCTGCAGCGGAAAATGGACACAGGGAGAAAGCGAAACGGATGTGGAACGGACATGCAGAGTTAGTAGAAGAGGACGTAGAAAGGATGAAAGTGGATGCAGCTCGCATATAAAGCATTAAAACAGAAAAAACGTTCGTCTATGGGACGTATCTCGGATATTTAGGATGTCTGCAGGATGCCTGGAGGATGCAAAAGGACACCTAGCGGAAAACCT